>CAUYSK010044134.1:0-17769 GCA_963575035.1 Avahi laniger | reverse complement strand
CTGTTTTCTGTTTTCTCTCTCTCTCTCTCATGTTAGAGGCATTCCTTAAATATCTGTGATCCTTGCGTGGCCCTCATATTTGAAAGGGAGGAGTCAAAAGCTCTTTGGGAGCTCCGTGCATGTGAAAGAGGCTTGCGGACTAGATTTCTCTGTGATTGGGCAATGCTAACTTTGTTAACATCCATTGTGTTTCTATTTCGTTTATTTTTTTGGAGGGAGACATGAAATTTGTCTAGTATACCTGGATGCTAGGGAGACGGCCTGGGAAGAAGGGGCCTCACAATTCTGTATGCAGACCTTGACCTAACTCTGTTGGAAGCCCAGAGCACATCTGCACCCTCAGCCCAGCCAGTGGTCCCTAAGTCCAGAGCCTCTGTGCCTCAGTATTGCCCAAGATAACTTCTGCTGCCTGGGCTGGGGGTGGGGACCTGAAGCCTCCTTGTACAGACTTGTATCCAATCCCCCTTTTCAGCCCTTGTCTGCCCTGCGTCCTGCGGTCGGTGTCTTTCGGTCGGGAGCTCTGAGCTCTGCAAGGTGTACTGGCTTGTTCTCACTGGCACCCTCTGCCTGCGTGAGGTTGTAGCTCCTTCCTCTTGTTAAATCAGTTTCTGTGTCTCCAAGTCCTTTCAGATGTCTTGACATCTCTCTTCCATTTTGCCTCCTTTTTCACACACCTTGTCCAGATGGGTTTATGCCTTATTTTTAATGCATTTTCTGTCATCTTTGTGGAATTTTGGGAGAGAAGAAATAAGTATTTCTTCTCTTGATTCATCAAAACATTTCTGTTGACTGTTTCCTCTGTGACAGACACTCTTGTAGGCGCTGTGAACAAATGAGTGGAAAATCCTGCCTCCGTGGAGCCCACAGCCAAGGCAGGATGTAATGCAGGGGTGCAGGGGCTGCGGGGAGAGGCAGACGCTGGGCCTCTGAAGGAAACGTTGTCTGTTAGGAGGGGACATGGCAATGGAGAAGCGAGGCAGGGATGGAGAGAAAAGAGTTGTGGAGGTGCAGGCAGAGGGGCTGCGGCTTCAAACAGGAGGGCTGGGGGGACTCACTGCCAAGGTGGCATTGGATAGAGACGTGAAGGAACTGGAGGAGCAGCCATGCAAGGACCAGGGAGGAGTGTTCCGGACAGAAGGAATGTGCACAGGTCACGGGGTGGGGTGAGGAGGAGGCCACGTGGCAGGAGCAGATGAGGGAGCGGGAGGCCAGGAGAGGAGGTTGGGGGGACAGAGGCCTGAGCAGGCCGGACCTTGCAGGTCTCTGTGTGGTTGTGGCTTCCTCTCTGGGCGGCATGGGGACCCTCTACAGAGTGCGCAGCAGAGGGCTGACACGGTGACATGGTTGCTGGTTTAGAATAGAGGCAATTGGGCAGGGAGGCCTCCTGGAGCCTCCTGCAGCAATCCGGGCGGGAGGGCAGATGTGGAGGAGTGTGGGATTCTGGCTGCGTTTCGGAGGACAGCTTGATGGCCGAGTTGTGAGGTGCGAGAAATGACACCAAGATAACTGAGCCACTGGGAGGGTGGAATTGCTTTTAACTGAGATGGAGCAGGTGTGCGCAGGGAGAGTTCTGTTTGGGACATGTTCCATCTTAGATATCCTATTAGGTATCCAAGAGCAGATGCCAAGCAGGCAGGTCCAGGCTGAAGATACAAACGTGGGAGACCCGATTTATAAAAGTGGTATTTGCTGTGGACTTTGAGTGATAACGATGTGTCAGTGTAGGTCCATCGATTGTTACAAACATACCCCTTGGTGCGGGAGGTCCGCAATGGGAGGCAGGGGCATATGCCCTCTGCACTTTCTGCTCAATTTTGCTGTGAACCTAAAATTGCTCTAAAAAATAAAATCTATTGTTTTAAAAATGATATTTAAAGCCATGAAATTTGATGAGATGGTCAAAGGAGCAATTGTGTAAGAAAAGAGAAGAGCTCCCAAGACAAAGCCTGTGGTGCACCACCATTAAGAGGAAGGGGGCCAGGCGCAGTGGCTCACATCTGTGATCCTACCATTTTGGGAGGCCAAGATGGGAGGATCACTTGAGGCCAGGAGTTGAGACCAGCCTGGGCAACACAGCAAGATCCCGTCTCTACAAAAAATGTAAAAAAAAAGCTGGCTGGGAGTGGCAGCACGCACTTGTAGTCTCAGATACTAGGGAGGCTGAGGCAGGAGGATCCCTTGAGCCCAGAAATTGGAGGTTTCACTGAGCTATGATGATGCCACGGTACTCTAGCCTGGGCAATGGAGCGAGACCCTGTGGCAAATAAATAGATAAATAAATAGGCAGTGGAGGTGGAAAGAGCAGATGTGGCAGAAGGAAAATGAGGAGGATGTGGTATTCTGGAAGCCAAAGGAAGAAAGTGGTTCACGAGGGAGGGAGCCAGCAACAGAGTCAGATGCTGAGGATGGGTGAGGTGGACGGGGGGGCTGAGGACTGGCCATCAGGTTTCCCCACGTAGCATTCATGGGTGACCCTGACAGGGGAAGTTTCCTGGGGTTGGAGGTCAGGCCAGAGAGGGTTTAGGAGAGCAGGAGGAACAGAATCGGAGACGGTGAGTTCAGCCAACTCGTATGAGGCACTTTGCTGAAAAGTGCTATAGTGACATGGGGCAATGGGGGAGTTTTGTTTTGTTTTTAAATTTATTTTTATTATTTATTTCATTTAAAACATATTTAATGGACAAATAAAAGTTGTATATATTCAAGGCGTACAAACTGATGGTTTGATATATGTATACATTGTGTAATGATGATCACGATCAAATTAACTAACACCTGCATCACCGCCCAGGCTGTGTATGAGACCCCCAGACCTTGTTCATCTCGTAACTGGAAGTTTGTACCCTCTGATCACTGTCTCCCCAGCGCCCCCACCCCTATCCCCTGGAAACCACTGTTCTGCTTTCTGTTTCTAAGAATCTGACCGTGTAGATACCTTACATAAGTAGATTCGAGCAGTATTTTTCTCTCTGTGTCTGTTTCATGTCGTTTAGCATAATGTCCGCCAGGTTCATCCCTGTTGTCAAAAGTGGATGTCCTTTTTATGGCTGATTGTCTTTTGTTTTGAGATTGGAGAAATACAAGTATGGCTGCAAGCTGACATAATCGATCTGCCCTGTTTAACTGGAAATCCTAATTAGAATCTACAACTTGCCTAAAGGTCTTTCTTGTCAGGTGCTTCGTCACGGATGCAGCACGACATAAGGTAGAGGCTGCCGTATCAGGAGGACCACCCGCCTGGCGTCACTGCCCAGCCAGACCCAGTGCAGCTGCTCAGCCTCAGTTTCCTGATCTGCAGCATAACATGCGGATCTCCAAGCATCCTTCCAGCTGCAATATTCTAGGAATGTGGGACTTAAAGTGCAAGGGAGATCAAAGATGGGAAAGGCAGTCAGCGTCTGCTTGCTCCTTCCATGAGAAATTAGTTTTAAGAAAGCAAAACTAATGTAAAACGAGGCCTTGCATATTGGTAGCATTAAACCCAGTGGAGGTTTCAACCAGTTTCTAATTACTGATTTCCCCCTCCCCCTGATCTAAAAGCATATACACTGCAGAAATTTTGCCAAACAGGAAAATGTAATATGAAAATTAAAATCATTCATTTTCCTATCATCCAGAGATAAATTCTAGTAGTGTTTTGGCGTAGTTAACTGCTGGCTTTGTGTAAGTAACTACACTATATTTTCTCCTCCTGCTTTGCGCTGAAATTTTTCTCTGTATTTGTATCCTGATTTTTTCAATGTGAGGTTGTCATAAGTATGTTATAACGTCACCAAAGATTCCTCACACGGTTTTTTACCACTGTTAAATATTCCATTGTAGGAAATGCTGTAACTTAGTTATTCTCCCAATGAGCATTTTTAGCTATCATAAATAACACTGATATTAGATCATTAAATATGAAATGTCCGATTCTGAATCAAAAATGTAGTTTATTGTATCTCAAACAAGAAGCAGTACAATTAATCAAAGTATGCGCCTAAACTATCAACACAGTTTTACTATCTTAATGGTAGCTTGTTTATGCCAGCAGCGAAGAAGCCTGGAGAGCAAGTGGAGATGAAATCGTGAAAGGCATTTTCCACAGCTTGTTGAGAAGTGAATATTTTTCCTTGCAAGAAGTGGCCCAAACCCTGGAAGAAGCTGTAGTCAGTTGGTGCAAGGTCTGGTGAACATGGTGGATGACAGAGAGTTTCCAAGCCCAGCTGCTGTAGTTTGAGCAGCATTGTTTGTGCGACATATGGTCAAGCATTGTCTTGCAAGAGGAATGGCCTGTCCCTATTGACCAATCTCAGCTGCTTAATCACAAGCATCCTGATCATTTCATCCAACTGGTTGCAGTAGACATCTGCTATAATCAGTTGACCAGGTTTCATGAAGCTGTAGTGGATAACAGCAGCGCTGGACCACCAGACACCATTAGCTTTTTTTGATAAATATTCGGTTTCGGACTGTGTTTTGGCATTTCATCTTTATCCAACCTTTGTGTTGAACACTTGTAATTGTCAAAAGAATCCATTTTTCATCACACATAACAATACAGTGTAGAAATGGTTTGCCTTTATGTTGTGACCGCAAAGAAAGGTAAGCTTCAAGATGATTTCTCCTCTGATGCTCATTTAATTCATGCAGAACCCATCTATCCAGCTTCTTTACTTTTCTGATTTGTTTCAAATGATCCAATATTGTTGGAATAGTAATATCAAACCTTGCTGCTAATTCACGCATATGTTGAGATGGATTTGTTTCCACTACAGTTTTCAGCTCATCGTTATCCACCTTGGTTTCAGGTCGCCCACATGGCTCATTTTCAAGATGAAAATCACCAGAACGGAACTTCTCAAACCAACGACATACTGTGTGTGCGTTCATTAGCCACATCCTTCCCAAACACTCTGTTGATATTTTGAGCTGTCTGTGTTGCATTGGTTCCACGATGGAACTCATATTAAAAAATAACACAATTTTTGACTCATCCGTGGTTTCACAAAAATTGCTCAAAAAAAATTTTTGGAAGATGATCACAAGCCCAAACATGCGTTTGCAAGACTGAAAATGTTCCTTCACAATAAAAATAAGATAAGAAGTGTCAAAGTGAAATGTCAGAGAGATCAACTGTCAAAATTAAGGAAATCAGACATTTCATACTTAATAAGCTAAAAAGTGTTATCATGTTTAATTTTGCATATAAATCTTTGCATTGTTTATTCTTCTTTGGGCACAAATTACCAGTTGTGGAATTATGTACTGGTCCAGTGCGTACAAACATTTTGAAGACTTACATATATTGCCAAATATGCATCTCAACACATCTGCCTCTCTTGTCTTCCAGAGAAGTTGTGCTGATTTCCTTCCCCCTTCACGCTGCACTAACACCGCGAGCATCGCACCATCACTGACCCTGCCATCTTCCTATAATTAAAGAAAATTCAGCTTTCGACTGTGTGTAGCATAAAGTTGGTCACTTATCAAATGACACTGTAGGGGCAATAAGAGTAATTCGGATTCCAGAAATTTTCCGTGTGCCTATGTGTGCTGGGCACTATGCCAGATGCTTTTTTTATTATTATTGTTATGGAATATCATAACAAGGTGGCATCCTTTCCTCATCCTGTCCCCGAGGCTGTGATGTGACTACGGACACACAGCTGGTCTGCTGTACGGTTAGGATTGGTACTTCAGTCTCTTGACTTCAAGTCAGGTGGTTATTTATTTTACTATACTTCATCTGCTCCCAATGGCCTAGAATAGTCTTGTTATATATATTCTGGTTATAAGAAAGACACTCTAAAGTGTATTCACAGCTTACCAATATTTTGAAGTTTCTGAGTAGAACAGAAAATATTGAACTCCAAAGTCAATGATGCTGCTGGAATTCTGCTTTAACTGGAAGACGTCTGGAGCTCTTGCTTCTTGCCTGATCTGAAGGTTGTTGAACCTAAGGTGAGACCAGCAGGGGAGAACGGTGCTAAACTGCTCATCTTCTCCTTCCCCAAACCGCCTACCCTGGTTTGTTTGTGAAAGTTCGATTGAGAGGAGTACAGAAGGGGGTGCTGGACTTACAGGGGCAATGCTATTTGGATGGAAAGCACCTTCGATCCAAATGCAAACCACGGGCAGAACTTAATCGTCTGTGTGTGTGTTTGGCAAACTTTAGGAGCTATGAGGCTTTATACTTTTATACTTGGTCTTCTGCACAGTACACATTGAAAACTGGCTTTTTGATCTTTAGTCACTTAAAACAGGTGTTCATAGCAATTTCATGAGGACAGTCTTTCAATGTCCCAAACACAAACTTTAAACTGTGTACATTAAACCTGCTAAGACATGGTTGAATGCGTCTTTATTTTTGTAATTACTATCTGATATTCTAATAGGACAAAGTGACTTGAAGCTGTTACATTTTCCCTTTATTTAAGAGAGGCCTGGGGTTCTTAGCTCTGGAAGGATTCATAAGCATGACTTAAGCCAGGGTTTTTCAGGACACAGTAGGGTGGACCTGCAAACTAGCATAACATTTAGCTGGTTGTGCCTAACTTTGACCCTTTTGTGCCAGTGTCCTTATTTCCTGTGTTAGGACTTGTCATTTGGTGTCGGGGAAGTTTTCCGCGTGGGCGTGCTGCACAAAGTCCCTTGTTACTCTTAGGAGAATGCAGTGACCTCATTTGGATCCGGGACTCTGCCAGCATTTAAAATCCTGCTCTTACAGAACGTGAAACTCCTGCCTATAGTTCAAGTATCACAGCTTGATCCCATTACAACGAAGTGGAAGCTTGTCCCTGGAGTAGGCCAACAACAGAAGGAAATGTTTTTAAAGTGGAGCTGCAGAGCTGCTGGCGTTGAGTTTTAACCCAGTTCATGGTCACGTGGTCTCTGCGAGGGTAACCTTCAGGGGCCTGGAAGTCGAGGGGCGAGTGCTTAGAAGTCCTCTGAGGGAAACGACTTTGAGAAGGGAAGGGAGGGAGCCCAAGGAGAAGCGACCGCGGGAGGACAGGCACGGGGTGGAACTGGGATGTGGGGCGGTAGAGGGAGATGAAAAGTGAGCGGAACGGGCAGCGCGGAATGGAAGATACAAAAGAAAGTGCCAACTAGTGAAAATACTGCAAAAGGATGGGGGGGGGCGACTGGGGAACAGTTTAGAAAAATAGCAATTAGTACAGCTAAAAATAAAGACCAATTTAGAGACAAAGCCAGATACACAGGAGAAAAATAAAAGTCGCCAGAAAGACAATTCCTCAAACCAAATGTTAAAGAAAATGGGGCTAATGACACCCCCTCTTGGGCTGTTCCGTGGGAGAAATGAAATAATAGAAGAGAGTGGAGCGCGAGGCGCCAGGCAGGTGACTGGCCGTGGGAGAGGAGAGCGCAGCGGGGACCTGAGCGATTCCGGTCGTTGAGGCTGTCGGAGGCTGCACCCGCGTGTCCCCAAAGTTAGGGAGGTGCCCCGGCGCGCAGGTGTGCGGGGCAGGGCACCGCTCCGCGCTGGAACCCGAGGGGGTCCTGCAGAAATCCCCGAGGTCTGCCCTGGTGCCTCAAGGCGACGGGGAGAAGGCGCCTGAGTGTTGGCCCGGGAGAGGGCGCCCACCCGCGGCTCGGCGCGCGGGCCTTGGGGACCGCCCGCCCGCACTGGCGACGTGGGGAGGCCAGCGCCCGCGGAGTCGGGGGCGGGCAGGCCCGGGCGCGCGGGGATCCCGATCCCGGGGGCGAGGAGGCCAAGGCCACGGGCCGGGCCGCGCACGGACTTGGCAGATCCGCGAGGCCTCGGCTTCCCGGCAGGTGATCGGGGCGGGGACCCCGCCCGCCGCCCCGCGGAGATGCGCCCGGCGCCGAGCCCGCTGCGGTGGCTGCGAAGAGAGTGCGGGAGACGGAAACTGGGCGGGGCGGGGCCCGGGCGGCATCTCGGGCGCGCCACGCAGCGCGGCGAGCGCCTAAGTCCGGGCAGGCGCGGGACCCGCTCCAGGCGACTGGAGGGCAGCCGGGGCCGCCCCGCCCCGCCCGGGCACCGAGGGCCCCACCAGCGCGGGCGGGCAGGGCGCACGGAGCGCGCCACGCGGCGCCTGGCGGGGAGGAGGGCGGCGGGGCGGGAGCCGGGGCGGTGCTGCGCGGGCCCCTCCTCCTCGCCCTCCTCCTCCTCGCCTTCCTCCGGCTCAGCCGCCGCGCCGCCGGGCTGCTGCTCCTTCCTCCCCGGGCGCCCGCGGCGATGTTTAACCGCGCCGTGAGCCGGCTGAGCAGGAAGCGGCCGCCGTCAGGTAAGCCGGGCGCCGGGCATCCTCCCCTCCCTCCGGGGCGCGGGCGCGGCTGGCGATGCAGCCCCGACGGGAGCCCGGCCGAGCGCGCCGCTTCTCTCCGCTGCGCCCCGCGCCCCGCACTGCCCGCCTCTAAGGGAGTGCAGAGCCCCGGGGAGGAAGTTTGGCTGAAAAGGAGAACAGCAGCAGTTTTCTTTTTAGTGATGGTCTGGGAGAAAAAGGAGATCAAAACACCCCCAAACTTTGGAGGTAGTGTGGGATCCAGATTCCGAAAGCAGAAGGGCGGGCGGGTTCGCCCCTCGCCTGGAAGGCTCCCCTGCACGCGGGCGTGGGTGGGAACGATGCCTGTGCGCGCCGGTTGCAGGCGCGGCTGGACCTCGGCACCGGGCAGGGCAGCCCGGCCTGGGGCGCCGGGGACCTTCAGTGCTGCGTGGCGGAGCCCAAAGGTGGGGCTGCAAAGGTGGCCAACTTCCAGGATGGAGAAGGGCATATCTGTGGTCCGCGCCGGCGAAGTTCTGGCTGTCACTCTGGACCAGCGGAGCCACAATTTGAAGCAACTTGATAGGACAAAGAACCCCCGGTGAGGATGAAACCATGTCCTTGCTTCCGATCCTTTTGCCCTTTTGGTTCATAATAATAGCTACGACCTGTCCAGCGCTTACTGTGGGCCAGGGGCTTTGTTCCCGGCTCTGCGAATTCCATGTTCACCCTCAGGACAGCGCGGTAGGGGAGCAGGGAACTAAGGGATGCCGGCGCTGTTAGGTGACTTGCCCCGGTCGCTCTTAGTGGGTGATGGAGAATCGGTCAAACACACATTTGCCTGACTCTCCTCCATGGCCCACTCCAAGATTCACTCCAGCTTCGTTCTAACGGTTTGTATTTTCTCTTTTCGCCTAACATCATGCTTTATGAGGGGCATTGTGACTAAGAGGCTGGAACCGACTGACTAGGTCCAGAATCTCACCTCCATTGCTTACTAACTGCGGGACCTCTCTGTGCCTCTGTGCAAAATAGGATCTGCAAAATGGGAATAATAATAGCTGCCCCTTTCTTTAAGCACTTAGTTGGAGCCTGTCCCCCACCTATCCAATTATGCAAATCATTGCATTTAATATTTCGGACAACTCTAATAATGCAGGACTTCACAGGGTTATTGTAAAGATCTTACATAGTAGCCCAGCATGCCTTAAGTGCTCCATTAGCGTTAGGGGTCATGTAAACCTTTCTGTGTTGCATGTGAATCAGAGGATTCCCTCGTGGGTGTTAATGTTAGCTATTCCCCTTCATCGGCACAGACCTATGGAGTGGTGGTCAGAGCCTAGACTCTGCAGTTAAATTCTTGGTTCCAACCTTGACTTTGTCATTCAGCAACGTTGGGCAAGTTACTTGGCTTCTCTGTGCCTCTGTTGCAATGATGTGCTGGAGGTGGCTCAGACTGGCTTGCAAGAGCCAGTTGCTAAATATTCAGGGAACTGGTTGCTAAACCATAGGTAGCTTGAAATTAGCTATGGTGGGATATTCACATCATGGAAATCAGCAATGCTAAAAATGAAGACTTTTTTTTTTTTTTTTTTAAACCCTTAGGAGAACTGGTATACCAGCACACCTCTGCATCCGTTTCCTTATCTGTAAAGTAGGTGTCATTGACTTGTGGGATTAAATATACTAAAACATATGAAGCCCCTAGTACAATGCCTGGTACATAATAAAAGTGAAATAATTATTAGCTTTTATCTTTTCTCTATTATAAATAGAGCTGCTGTGAATGCCCCTGTACAAGTTCCTTATTGCTGAGGATCATTTTTGGGTTGAAGACTTACAAAGAATCATGGAATCATGGAAGATACGTGGATTTGGGGTGCTTTTGCATGTGGCCCAGTTGCACCCCAGAAAGACTGACGGCGGGTTTAGGGAGCAAATTGTTTCAGGGCAACACATTTTAAACCACATTTAATGAAATATGGCCGTGTCACTGATAGAAGGGTCAGCTGCTAAACATCATGAGCCATTGGATGCCCGGTGCTCACTTTGGCAGCACATATACTAAAATTGAAATGATACAGAGAAGATTAGCATGGCCCCTGAAATAAAAATTAAAAAAAAGAAAAAAGAAGGAAAAAAAAAATTGGATGCCTGGACTCAAAGAGCCCAGTTTCCTTGGGAATTTTAGGTTTAAAGTTTGCCCCCGCTGAGAAAGGACAGGAGCCCCTGCCTGCCTGGTCATCCCCACCCAGGGTAGGGGGAAGGGGAGGTACTGAGAAAGGGAAGGGGGAATGTGGGCCCAGAGGCTGGGACACTGGAGGGCCACGCGGGTGATCCTTAGGAAGCCTGTACTGACACACACACACACACACACACACACACATATTATTTTTTGTAATTTTGAATTATTTTTTTAACAAGCTCCCCAAATAGTGTAAGTTTCAGGCCCCGCCCCGCAGGACCCCTGGTTTGGACGTGGCTGCAGTCCTGCCTCCCCAAGCGCCTTCCACTTTAGACCTTTCCTGCTTTTCAGCAAAGTCTTAATTGAGGGTCTAGAGTTCCTAACCCCTCCTTTCAAGGTTCAAGGTGGGATTCCCTTACTCTCCTTTCCAAGTTTTCTCCAAGTGTGTTCCACTAATCACGTGGGGGTGAAGAGGGGCTTGATAAGATGCGGCTTCCCAGGCCCTGCCCCACACCCGCCAGTTCAGTCCTGGGGACCACGTCCTGGGATGGGGAGCGCCAGGATGATTCTAACGCCACTGAGCTGGGGCCCCTCACAACAGGTATTGTTGGTGATAACCAGGCTGTGCCCACTTGAAAAGCAAAGCAGAAGCCACCCCCACCCGCACCCGCACCCCGACCCTCGCAGCCAGACCGAGGGTGACCTGTCAGGGGAATTCCCACCCTGCCAGGCGGGCCTCCACCTCCCTGCCCCGGGACTGTTGCACATTATCCCATTAAACCCCTGGGAACAGTTTCAAATTTATTGCTGGGCTTAAGTTTTATTTAAAGATGACAGTCTATGCAGCAATTTAATGTCTGTGTTTTATTAATAACAACCTGGCAGGGGGCAGTCTTGGCAGCTGGGGGAACTTTCTCCGCAGAACCTCCCTGGCCCAGGCCTAGGGGTTCAGGAAGAGCAAGGCAAGGCCTGGCCTGCAGGGACAGAGGCCGGGCCAGGCGAGGGGCACTGCTTTATCCAGCTGCGGTCAGCCCACCAGCCCCCAAGTCTGCGGGACCCGCTCTGACCTTTGCCAAGAGCAGCCTGCGGCTGGTGGGTGTGAGGGCTCCTGGTGCTTCATTTGCCTTCACTGATTGGTGGTCTCCTTTCCTTGTTAGAACATTTGGAAACCTAGGCAGATGCCTGCTTGGCTTGGCCATTTCCTAGGGCTTCCTGGGAGAACTGAGTAACTTCCCTCCCTGGGTCGAGTAAGCCCCTCGCGCCCTGACGCTGGGCTCTGGGAACTTGCCTTTTAAATTGTACTAAATTTACTCTCATGAGTTTCTTCTGCTTCCCCCAGATAGCTCCCTGCTGCAGCAGCCCGGGGCTGGCGGTGGGAGCAGAGGGGGCCCGGGCGGGCGACAGCAGCAGCCCCTTGATAAGAGCTGTCAGGAGGCGTCTGCTGGAGTGAAACAGTCCCTTGAAGACTTCTGGGGACAAATTTCCCTTCTAAGCCAGTTCCGTCTGTCAAGGGCCCTGCCAAGCACCCTTGGGTCAGCCTTGCTGCCCCCTTCTGCTGCCTGGTGGCCAGGGACCCCTGATCTGGCCTGCCATCCCTTTGGGTCCCATTCCCCCACTCCCCACTCTGCCCCTTGGGGATGCTGGACACCCCGCTTCTGTGCCCCAGGGTGTCATCCATCCCGGCTCAATGCCTGGGTCTCTCTGCTCCAGGAGGCCCGGTCACCCCGGTCCTCCAGTCCCCTGCACCTGACAGCGCAGCCTGTCCAAGCAGGAGGGAGCCGTTTCATTTCTCCCCGAAGAGCTGTAGAGGCCACTAAGGAGCAGGGACTTGTCCAGAGCCACCTGTTTCAGAAGGTCCAGACCAGAGAACTCAAGTCTCAGACCCAAGTCCAGGGCTACCTGCACGCAGCATCCATTTATTTAGTCACCTTGCTGAGATACATTTCCAGAATGGATACGGACAACTGTTCTCTCTCCTTCCCTTCCTCCCTCCCTGCCTTCCTTCCTTCTTCCTTCCTTTCTGCAGTTCAGGACATTAGAAACAAAGCCATCACCAACCGTCTTTATCATTTCATAAACAAAAGGGCATTAACACCCAAATAGTAGGAAAGATACAGTCTCAGTTAAAGAACTGTCCTGATGCTTAAGAAAGGTCGTTGCTTCGATGGAGAGTCAGTGAGGGCAGAGGAGGGCACTGTGCTCCTTTCTGTATGTCTGGAATTTTGAACCATGGAAATGAATGCAATTCTTTTGCAGAACAAAAACAAAACAAGCAACCCAAGACTGACCCTACTCTATCAACACAGCTCACTTGGTAAACATTTCCTTATCCTCGTTCTCCCTTCCTCCCGGACCTGTGAAGACAGCTTCATGCCAGGCTGTGGCACTGTGGGCAGCGGCCACCTGGCCGCGCCTGGTCTTGTCTTCTCCATTTATTTTAAGTCCCGTGAGAAAAAGGCCCCACCTTTCATTTCTTGCATCTTTCATTTCATGTTTCCTTTCCAGGCTCTGCAGCCAGACAACCTGGTCCATTTCCAGCTCATCCATTCCCTGCCTTGCTGCTTTGTAGCAAGTTCCTTAGCCTCCCTGTGCCTCCGTTTCCTCATCTGTAAAGGGGGCCAACGATGGGACCAATCTCCAAGGATTGTTGTGAAGTTGAGATGGGGTCTAGTAAGTGCTCAGTAAATGTCAACTATTTGTATTAGCTGTCATCCCCTTCTGTCCCTTAGCCTAGTGCCTGGCTTCGTTCACTCCTTGGAAAATATTTATCATTGTAAAATACATACATGATTGCGAGACACTACGCCAACCCAGAGGAGGACACAGCCCTTTCTCTGAAGCAGTGCACGTTCCATGTGGCTGATCCTGGAGGGAAAAGTCACTTAATTTTGCCTCAAAGTAGGGGCGGAGGAGAGTGGAGTGGAGTGGGAGAGTGAGGGCACATTTGTGCACAAGTGTCAGGCTCTGGAGGAAGCACAGGCGTCTGGGAAGAGGAGGAAATGGATGACAGGGTCTTTGTTTTTAGGGTAGGGCCCCCGGGGTCATTTTGTTTTTTCGGGGCCCCTGCCTAGCAAGTAGATTCCGAGGAGGCTACAAATAGCAGGTCGGCGTTCTTGTTTCCTTCCCTCTGGTAGAAACTGGAAACCAGTGGCCATCTGTTGTTTGGTCCACTCAAAAGAGGATGTTGAGACTTGTTTTTTCTCCGGACCCAAGGGTGCTCGGGAGGCCCGGCAGCCCCTGCCTTTTTCCGCACAAAGCGTCTCAGAGAAGGCATTGGATTTTTGGTCTGCGTGGAAATTCTCGGGTGGACCCCTGAGCATGGAACGTAAGGAACGTCCCCCCACCCCCTTTGAGAGATGTCCTTAGCTTGCCCATGGCCTCGGCTCTGGCCTGGGGCTGGGTGGGGGCTGAGGGAAGTGTGCTGTGCAGGCCAGAGGTGCACAGGTGACCTTGGAAGGACCACCGTGTGCCCTTGGCTTTCTCAGAGGACTGAGCCCTCATGTGAAAATGCCTCGATGCCCCGTCTGAGCTGAGCCGACCCTCTGCAACCTGTCTTCCTGCTCCTGTCTTGGATTCTGGCTGTTAGGATGATTATTTTAAAACTTTTTCACTTTTATTATCATTTTCTGCTAACTGCAATTCAATCAAATCTCCCCAGCAGGGGAATTGCCTGCCTGCCGGGTAGTAGTTATTCTCAGAAGCCAGATACTGGAGCAATAAACACTTAAGTAATATTTAGATACAGTGTTTTCATGACCCGGTTTCTCTGGTGCCTTACCCGGATTACCGGTTGTAACAAACTGACTCTCTGATTCTAGGCTGGGATGACTTTTTTTTTTTAATGTAATGTGCTTGATGTGGTCTAGATGATAAGAGGGTTTAAATAAGTTCTGTGGAGCATTCACTTTCTTTGAAATTTCATTGCAAAGTAGAGTATTTTAGAGGGGTACAGTGTGTGTGTGTGTGTGTGCGCGCGGGCATTGTACCAAACCACTCTAGAATTTAGGATTAATGTCTCTGCCTTTTCCTGGACTTCAGTGTTTACTGTGTTTTATTTAATATGCTGTAAGTTTTGAGATATGTAAGAGAAACCCTTTGAGGATACGTTGACTTCAATGTCGAGGAAGCTAATGTTGGGATATTACTAAAGTATTCGACTTGGGGAAATTGTCTATATGCAGGATCATTGCACAGAACTTCCTGCAGATTAACAGCAGAAATCCATGCTGTGAGCATTCAGTTCTGAGTGTTACAGATGCCTTTTGAATATGGATTTCCAAGGAATTAATGTCTGGAGAAGGTCTCTGTTAGGTATGACATCATAGCCTCTATAAATAATGTATCATAAAATAAGCTGCAAGCAACCGGCCCCAGACATCTGCACCGTGGGGTTGCACCCATCTGTGAAATAATGGCTTTTACTGAAGCCAGGAACCACATGGAACAGTATAAATGTAAGTGCAAGCCGTAGGTACGCTGTGTTTGTGTGCTAGATGATTCCACCCTAGTCTTACGTGACTTTTTTCCTGCATGGAATTGGACCGTTACCCACTTTTCTCAGTCTTTTCCCCATAGTGCGGTTGTTATCAGTCTCTCCAAGGCTCTTGCCTTCTGGCCTCTGTGAGTGTGAAGATCAGCAGAGCCTCCTGGTCTGGAGCACGCGCTCTGGAGCCAGGCTGCCCATTCCTGGTGACCCTTGCATGTTACTTTGTCTCAGTTTCTTCATCTGTAAAGTGGGCTAATACCAACTACATCAGAGGGTTATTGTGAGAATTGCATGATTTAACTCATATTGAAAGCTGGGATTATTACCCAGCACATTGTAAACAATTTGCAAGTTTTAACTGTTATTATTAGTTAATGAGAGATTAATCTGAAGATAAATATCCTGAAAAATAAGTGTTTTTCATGCAAAAAATTGAAGCTCTAAAATGCTTTAGAGAGCCCAGAAGCTAAAACAAACCAAAAAACCAAAAAACTTTTGATTCATTGGAAAACTGTTTTACAGTTAAACAACAACAAAAAATAAGCCAAGCATGACACAATTGAAACAAACAAATGTTATCACAAACAGCTCCTTACTCCCTAACTCGGGAGATCGTAAAGTTACTAGAAAACATGGTTAACTCTTTTTTTCCACCTACGCATTCCAAGCCTACTTTCTTGTATAATTCATCTAAAATGGAAACTTTTATTAATATCAATGAAAAAGGATAAAAGAGTATTAGAACTTTGTGAATCCAAGTGCCAGAAGTTGGACAGCTGGAAAATCTTGATTTTGCTTTATTCTTAAGTTCAGAAATAAACCTACTTGCTATTGAGAAAGGTTATTTATTTCTCCTATACATTACTGGGATGATTGTAACATTTGAAGTGAACTTAGGTGGTTTAGGAATCACTTACTTAGTGGATCTCCTGAGTAGCAGAAATGCCTGAGTTCAAGGGCGATCCCTAGGGCAGTGCCAAGCAGAGTGGACTGCTGCTTAGTCTCGTGGGAGGTCAGGGATAATGACCTGGAAAAGAGAGATGCCACTGAGTGGATGGAGTTTGCAAGTGTTGCTCCATCCAGATCTGTCTATACTGGTACTAATCAAGAAGAACTAAAACTTGGAGCGTAGCCAAAAGCCTCAATCATACTTGAAAGATAATAAGATATCTTAGAAGAATGCAAGACAGTATTTCTGGGGAAAGTGAAAACACATGACAGGGAGCAGATACTTCAGACAGAAGGATCCTATGCACCACATATAGGGGCAGAAGGTAGGCAAATAGGCAAGAAGGAGTTTCTCTTTATCTAGGGTACCAAAGCCAGGAAACCAATGACCATGGCTATTGAGAGTAGCTTCATCTTGATATACTTTCTGAGCCATCTCTGAAAACTCCACATTCTCCTGTAACAGTGTCAACCATAAATATATTCTATTACATTTGGTGCAAGGGAGATGGTAGCCCAGGAGAGAACCGAACAGAAGGGCCCATCGGTTTTCCAGCTCTGTTCCAAGGAGCCCTGGGATTCTTTAGACGCAGTCCTGGTGGGGACAGTTGCCCTTTCGCGTAGGTGGGGACAGTTGCCCTTTCGCGTAGGTCCCCATCCTGGTTCCATTCGGTGATTCTTTGTCACCTTGGATAGGTCATTTTCTTTTCTGGACTTTTGTTTCCCTGGCTACAAAATAAATGCGGGGTTAGACCAGAGTAGTGAGTTTTCAGTTGTAAAACTTTTTGTTCAAATGAAAGCTGATACAGAAAGCTAATATGCAAAAACGATTAGAGTAGGAGCTAAATGGGGGCAGATTAGCAATTGTCTGATAGTGAGGCCAACTGTCTCAACCTTCTAAGCACTCTATTGGCCAAATGGGAATCCACCGCATGTATTTATTTGGCAGTGAAAACCCAAACGTGGTTTGGTTTATTATTGAACAGGGTGTCAAGAGTTTTGGAATTCTTTCAGACCAAGGTTGAAAACTTATGGCCAAAGTAGTTGCTCTGCCATGGCAAGAGAAATCTGTGGCCACCTAAGATTGTTCCTGGAACGGTGAACTTGTGTCTCTGTATTTATTTACTTAAGAGAAGATCTTCTGGGGAAATGCAGTAAACTGTCAAACTGTGTTCTCTGGGTAAAGAGCAGAAGAGTAAATTAGTGGAATGCTTGGCAGAACGAACCCTGCTGCAGAAATTTCTTGTAATAATGATCTTTTAATTGGATTTATACTTTGTTGGATAGAAACTCAGTGTTCAGGAGCCTGCCATTTCGGCATTTACAAAGAGAGCAGGAAACTAATTTAATATCCATGAGCTGAAGAGTCACTTTAGAAAAGCTTCAAGTCCATTTGCTTGAGGAAGTTTGTTTCTCGGTTAGAGGAATGGATTTGTCCTAGATAATTCTCTAACATACTCAATCACCAATGAGTACTGAAGCACAGTCCCTGCTGAGTTTCTGGGTTCTTCTTTATTTTATTTAGCCCAAGTCATCCAGTGAATGTCTACAAATCCAGGTAGTTTCCGCAGGTGCTGGATTTGGAGTCCCAGATGATTAAGAAATTAACATGTATTTTGACACCTACCCTCCATGGAACATGGGAGATCACAGAAGCTCTTACTATTAAGTAAGTCCAGTGTGTTCTGATATGAATTTTCTCCAAAAACATTTTTAGCTGTGTGGCCTTGTAGGTATTTGTGGCAATTTATATTTATAAGACTTTTAAAAATTTCTCCTTTTAGGGCCGGGCGCGGTGGCTCACGCTTGTAATCCTAGCACTCTGGGAGGCCGAGGTGGGCGGATCGTTCTGAGCTCAGGAGTTCGAGACCAGCCTGAGCAAGAGCGAGACCCCGTCTCTACCAAAAATAGAAAGAAATTAATTG
>CAUYSK010044130.1:0-13137 GCA_963575035.1 Avahi laniger | reverse complement strand
CCAAACAGGAATCTGCCCAGGGGCTTCCAGCAGGAGCCGGAGACCCAGGACCTCATCGGTCTCACTGGAGTCAACTTGGAATAGGACGGATTGGGTTTTCTGACTTTTGGTCCCCGGGAGCCTATGGTCGTAATGGAAGTCGGGGGCTGACCAATAGCGTTCATGGTGGACACTGGGGCAGCACACTTGGTGGTAACAACCCCTGGTGGCTCCACTTACAAAGCAGGAAACCACTATTGCGGGAGCCACTGGAGCTCGAGTAACTCGACCCTTCTGCCAATCCCAAATATGCCAGATGGGGGGCCACCAGATAAGACATGAATTCCTATACATACTGGACTACCCCATTCCCCTCCTAGGTTGAGATCTCCTGAGCAAACTGGAAGCCCAGATCACCTTCCACCCGGAAGGGACTGTGAGCCTCATGCTCGGCACCCCAGAAACTCTCATGATGGCGGTCACCCTGCCCCCGGAATCAGAATGGAGGCTACACGATGAGGCCAAAGGGGAACAGAACCCGCCTGAATGCCGGCAGAATTTTCCGTTGGTCTGGGCGGAAGACAACCACCCTCCACCGTCTTGCACACCAACAGGCACCCCTGGTGATCGAGATGAAACTGGGAGCCCAACCGACCAGGAGACGACAGTACCCCATCACCAAAGAGGCTCGAAAGGGAATTCAGGAACATATGGACAGGCTTAAGCGGGAGGGAATTTTGGTGGAGTGCCAGTCCCCATGGAACACTCCCCTCCTGCCAGTCAAAAAGCCCAACGGAGGTGAATACTCGCCCATCCAAGACCTGCGACTGATTAATGAGGCTACAGTGACTCTTCTTCCGGTGGTACCGAACCGATACACCCTCCTGGGCCTCATTCCTCCTGATGCTGCCTAGTTCTCCTGCCTGGACTTAAAGGATGCTTTCTTCTGCATGTGGCTCACTCTGAAGAGCCAGCCCCTGTTTGCTTTAGAGTGGGAGGATCCTCAGATGAGAGGGTAAACCCAGATGACCTGGACGCAACTAGCACAGGGATTTAAAAATTCACCAACTCTATTCAGGGAGGCTCTAGCCACTGACTTCATCTCCTTTCTGTGAGAAGAAACCTGCTGCACACTTCTACAGTACGTTGATGACCTCCTCCTAGCAATCTGAACCAGAGAAGACTGCCACCAGGGAACCTGGTGCCCGCTCCAATTGCTCACTGACAAGGGATACAAAGTCTCCTGGAAAAAGGCACAGATCTGCAGGCAACAGGTGAAGTACCTCGGTTTTCACATCACTCAGGGGCGCTGGACACTGGGACATGAGCGTAAGCACACCATGTGTACAATGTCCAGGCCGACCAGTTGGAGACAACTCAGAGAATTGCTCATGCCGCCGGATTCTACTGCATCTGGATCCCAAGTTTCTCCCTCAAGGCCAAGCCTCTGTACGAGGCCCTATGCAGGCCTGAAAACAAAGAATTGGAATGGGCTGAGTGTCAGGAAAGGGCTTTCCAGGAAATAAAAGACTTACTAAAAAGAGCCCCCGCACTAGGGCTACTGGACCTCATCAAAGACTTTAACCTATTTGTACATGAGAAGAAACAAGTGGCTCTGAGGTTTTGACTCAAATTGTGGGCCCGTGGCAGAAGCCAGTGGCTTACTTGTCAAAACAATTGGATCCGGTAGTGGCAGGATGGCCGCCTTGCTGCCTCTGTGCACTGGTGGCCACCATCCTGCCAATCAAGAAAACAGACAAACTCACACTGGGACAGAACCTCCGTTTGCAAGTCCCTCATACAGTAATAACTCTAATGAACACCTCAGGGCACCAGTGGCTCTCAAGCAACTGGTTAGCGCAACGCCAAGGAATGCTATGCGAAAATCCATAGGTCACCCTGGAGACTGTGCAGACTTTGAATCCCACCACCCTCCTACCCACCAAGCCAGGGCCCCCAGACCTTGACTGCACTGGGGCAGTAGAGGAGGTCTATGCCAGTTGGCCAGATCTGAAAGATAGTCCTCTACCAGCACCGGACTTGGAACTCTACATGGATAGCAGTAGTTTTATCCAGAATGGGAAACGATGGGTGGGCTTCGCAGTCACCACAGTCAGTGAGGTCATCATGTCAGCTCCCTTGCCCCAAGTGTGGTCAGCACAAAAGGTGGAGCTATGGGCCTTCACCCAAGCCCTCAGGCATGCCTGGGGTAAGAAGGCAAACATATAAACAGACTCTAAAAATGCCTTTGCCACAATACACATCCACGGGGCAATATACAGGGAGAGGGGACTGCTGATTGCAGGTGGAAAGGAGATCAAAAATAGGGATGAAATCCTCCAACTGCTGGAGGCAGTTTGAGAGCCGAAAGAAAATGCAGTCATCCACTGTCGAGGGCACCAAAAGGGCACAGATCCAATTGCCACCAGCAATTGCCTGGCAGACCAAGCAGCCAAAAATGCAACCACCTGAGAATGTTCAGAGGACAACACTCCAACCCAATGCCAAATCTTGTTGGCACCCAAGTGGTTTGAAGAACCAAAATATACCCCAGAAGAGAACCAGTAGGTAGAGCAGGAGAAGGCCGAGAAGGATGCAGACGGGTGGTGGCACCTATGGAACCATAACATCTTTATCCCCAATAAATTAGCATACTCTATTGTCTCCCGACAACACAACCTGAGTCACTTAGGGAAAACAGCCCTCACGCAGCTACTCGCCCGATACTACTACATCACCAAACTTCTGTCCATCGCTGCAGCAGTCAGTGCCCACTGCCAGACCTGTGCAGCGGTGAGGCCTAGACCCACCCCAGGAATTCAGTACACCGGAACCTCTCCGTTTGAGGATATGGAAGTTGATTTCACAGAAGTAAAACCATGTCGGGGCTATAAATACCTGCTGGTAGTGATATGCACTTTCTCAGGCTGGGTTTAGGCAGTCCCCACCTGGACCGAAAAGGCTAGGCAAGTGGCAAAGTTTCTATTGAGAGAATTCTTCCCTAAGTACGGTCTACCACTCCCCTTTGGCAGTGACAACGGTCCAAGTTTCACTGTGGAGGTCTTGCAAACCCTCATCAAAGCACTAGGAATCAAATGGAAACTACGTAACAGCCTACAGGCCACAGCTGAGGGAAAGTAGAGCACATGAACCGGACCCTCAAGACCACTCTAACAAAACTATGTCAGGAAACACAATTACCCTGGGTAGTCATGCTAAGCCTAGCTCTATTCAGAGTCAGGTGCACACCGGGGCCCACGGGATATTCACCCTTTGAAATCCTGTTCGGTAGACCTCTCCTACTCATCAAGCCATTAAGGCGAGACATTTGACATCTAGGGAAATTGAATATAAACACACACCTCCAAGCCTTCGCCAAAACTATGCGCCATATCCACCACGCCGTCCTAGAAAAAAACCCCTATCGCCCTGGGTCTCCCTGTCCACCCCCACCAACCTGGGGATCTAGTCTGGATAAAGGACTGGAAAAGAACACCCCTAGAGCCCACCTGGAAGGGTCTCCATACTGTGATATTAGTTACTCCCACTGCGGTTAAAGTTGCAGGTATCACTCTGTGTATCCATCACTCCTGGGTGAAAAAGGCTGAACCAGACAACGAAACTGATCTCTGGACCAACAGAACCCACTAAAGATCCAGCTTAACCATCTCCCAACAAGGACAGCCACGCCCAGGACTGAACAGGAATAAATGGGACCACTGGCCCTGGCCCTCATTGAAGTTGTAGTGATCTTACCGGGGATTGGACTCTTCTCAGTAGCTCCAGGAGATTGGACTGGACTGCAGAGGTTGTCTCTAACTGGTATTTTGCCTCAGTCCAAAATGTCTACTCCTGCCTCAGTCCCTGCCCTCCTCCTGGTTGGGGCACTCACCCTAACAACTATAGCAGAGAAACCCTGCCCTGAAGCTTGTTATGCTAGGACTTGGATTTCCTCCACTAATGGGATTACTCAAGGCTTCTGGATGACAGGTTTCACAGTCCACATCTACATGCCAAAGACATGTTATAATCAGGTTCAGGTGTGCCACAGCAAGGAAAGAAATACTGGACTGGCACCATTACAGGCCCCCACATACTAAACACAATTATAAAATTCATAGAGACAACTGTAACGTGGAGAGCAACAGTTCACGTGATGGTCTTACATGGCTATCACTCACTGGGAAATGATGCCCTATAGTAGACATATAAGGGTATCAAAGGGGGGAATGATAAGGAAAACTCCCATCCATTACTTGGTGCATCAGCCACCTGAGACCCCTATCCCTCACTCCTCATGGAAGACCTCCATCAGCATAATACTAACCTATTACCTGGCCCATCAACTAATTTATTACCTGGCACATCAGCATAATATTAACCTATTACCTTGGCTACCTGAGACCCACCCCTCGGACTGCCCTAACTTAATAAAAGTGGGAAAAATCAGGTAGACAGGGCTCAGAATTTGGTGGCGAGACCCCTCTGAGCCTGAGGGGTGAATAAACTCTCTCTGACTCTCCGTGTGCCGCATGGTTTGTCCTTGGACCACCTGCTGTAACACTTCAAGGAAGTGGACTAAAGCAATATGTGTGAAATTTTCAGAGTGAAAAATTTCAATGAGCTTTGTAAGGTTAATAAACAAAAGGATGACTGAAATGATTCTGTCCAAAATAGACCTACTATGTATATATACAGTTAGCAGCTACTATAACTTCCTCTCATTTTACCCTCCTGACCTCCCTTCTTTCCACCCACTGCCAGCATAGCACTTCAATTTTTTTTTAATATAAGACAGGCATCAAGTTATGATAATGATAGATTAAAGGCAAAAAAGTACATATTGTGCTCTAGACATCTCAAAGTATTTTTCTGACAATCTGCATCTGCTTCACTAAATAGTAAAAGGAATTTCAGATTGTCATTCATCTCCCTTAAAGAGCAAAAACATAACTGGGATAATTTCTATCATGAAAAGCCAAACACTCTTGGCTCACAGAACTTGCACAGAATAGGAAAGTAGACAGCACAGTTAAGATTGAAGAACAGAACAACAGTGAGTTATCAGCAACTGTAGAAATGACATATGTGATTAAGAACCCAAAATCCAATCCATCCTTTACAAAATTATAGAGCCCCACATTAAAAAAAAAAAAAGTGGTCAATTCTTTTCAGCTGTTTGCAAGCACAGAGAACTTTCAAGCCTGAGTGTATTTTATTTATTTTTTTTTTTTTGAGACAGTCTCACTCTGTTGCCCGGGCTAGAGTGCCGTCGCATCAGCCTAGCTGACAGCAACCTCAAATTCCTGGGCTCAAGCAATCCTCCTACCTCAGCCTCGCGGGTAGCTGGGACTACAGGCATGCGCCACCATGCCCGGCTAATTTTTTTTTCTATTTTTAGTTGTTTGGCTAATTTCCTTCTATTTTAAGTAGAGACGGGGTCTCGCTCTTGCTCAGGCTGGTCTCGAACTCCTGACTCAAGCAATCCTCCCGCCTCGGCCTCCCAGAGTGCTAGGATTACAAGCGCAAGCCACAGCGCCCGGCCCTGAGTGTATTTTAAAATAAAGATTTCCAGGCCCCGCCTGCCCGAAATTCTTCTGTAAGTTTGGAATGGAGCTTGGGAATTGGTGTGTTCGCTTAAAAACTCTGCTCATCAGCCAGGTTTGTCACAAGTTCTATACACCTTACCTTTTCAAGCATAGCTCTTTCCAAACCCTGCTGACACTCCAGCAGTCTATAAAATTATCAAAGTTCCTACAAATACGCCAAATCAAACGCACCACGCTATCTCGCCTACTCCCTTTGTGTTCTCCCTCCTCCCTAAAATTAGTACCTCATTTTCAGTCCATTCCTCATAGCAAGTATTCCTTTATCGCCACCCCGTAGTAACCCAGTGATGTGCAGAAGGGTAAGACAAAGGGAAACTATCACTTCAATACCCGGAAATCCTGTCAGATCTAACACAGGAGGGAAGAAAACTCATTCTAGACCATTCTAACAGATACTGAATTTTAAACAAAACGTTCTAAGGGGTGGTCTACGGAGCGGTGCTGAAAGGCAAATTAGACTAAGAGCTCTCGGACGGAAAGGGATGGACCGGGGTTCTGAAAGAAGAAACTTCAAAGCAGGGCAGGTGCCGGAGTGCGCGAGCGGGCTGGAGCGGGCTCCTCGGGCCGGTTTTGACACTCGACACCCCAGCCTCACTCGGGTTGCTAGGAAACAAAAAGGCTCCACGTTCCCAGCAATTCCTCCCGGGCCTGGCGGAGGAGACCGGGGCCTCCGGGGCCTGAAGACGCCACAGCACCCGCCTGGCCACTGCCCCGGGGGCGCGAAAACGAGGGAACCCGAGAAACGCCGAGCTCGGGCTGAGGGGCCGGGCGCGCGGAGCCGGCCCCGAGGCCAGGGAGGAAGGCGGCCGGGGGCTCCGACGGGCGGGGAACGGGACCTCCGGGGCCAGCGGCGCTCGGGCAGGCCGCAGCCGGGGGTCGAGGGCAGCAAGCGGGGCCTAAACAACCACCGGCTCTGCGCGGGGGAGGGGCGTCTACTCACACGTGCTGACAGGCCGCGGTCCGCACGGGTGTCTTGAGCACTTCCTGACAGACGGGGCAGTAGAAATCATCTTCGGTGTAGGACGTGGCCGCAGACAGCTTCTCGGCCATGGTGAGAGGCGGGGGAACAAGGCGATGGCGGCCGCAGCGGCCGAGGTGACGGTGGCGGCCCGGGTCTGGATTCCCTGTGCGAACCCGGAGGGGGAGGGGAATCGCGTCAGGAAGCGGCTCGTGCCACGAAAGGGGCGGGGACTGTTGGGGCGGGGCTCCTGGAGGGGCGGGGCCGAACGCCGAGCTGCGACCGCCGCACGCGCCGGGCAAGGGTTGCCCCCGGCTGCCCCGCCCGCAGGGGCAGGATGGGAAGGCGGCGATTGGCTGGAGGTCGCAGTCTCCCCGGCTCGGAGCACGCCAGGCACCCGCCCCTTTCGCCGGCAATGGCACCTGAACCCGGTCCCCAGGCCCCGGTCTCTCCTATCGAGCTCCTAGGCTAGGCCGTGGCTTCGCCTCAAGCCCTCCTTTCCTAGCCTGTTCTGCTCCTGCTCGCCCCCAGCCCGACCCCTTGACCCCGGCCCGCGTAGGCGGCTTCCTTCCCTCCTCTCCTCCCATTCCTCCCGCACTACTTCCCAGCGCTCCAGCTCCTCCAGTCCGCCACTGGCGTAGACCCTCACTTGAAAGGCCGGGAGCGGCGTTCTGGATGGGGCTGCTTCTCCGTTTCGTGTTGGGGGAGATGGCCCTGCGCCGTCCTTGAGTTTCTTGTCCGAGCGCTGCTGACTTCTCAGCCGAGGCCCGGGAGCAGATAGAGGGCGGCGTGCGCAGTGCTCATCGGCCCGGAGCGGGGCCAGATCCGAGGTTCATGGTGCACCAGGATCCCACCGCCCCTGCCAGCAGCTCCCCCGTGGCATTGCGCCGCCTGCAGCCTGCCCAGCTGGTCACCGAACAGGAGAGGGCCCCAGGAGGGGCGGAGGAGTGGGGAGCGCAGCCTCCATAGCAACGGGCGTGTGGCGCCTCCGCAGGTTGTGACATAAACAGCTGGGTGCCCACATTCACACCTGTTCCTCCCCGCCAGGCTAGCTACAGCGGGACCCCACATCTCACCACTCCTACCAAATATAGTGGGGTTTTCAGGATTTTTTATCCTCAATATTCCCTAATGTTAAGGATTTGATCTTCACTATTGTTACCGAACGTTCCACACCTGTCCTCAGGCCACATCAGAAGAATGAGGACAAGTGGTTTGAGAAAAAAAAATTTATTAATTTGGCGGCAAATGAGGAGGAGAGAGACTCCTATCTGAAATGCCATTGTCCCAGAAATCAGAAATACAGAGCTTTTAAAGGGAGGCCATTCAGCTTCTCACCACTTGAGCTCCGTCTGCTCCCTGGCCCTGCGCCCCCAGTCCATGGAAAAATTGTCTTCCATGAAACCGGTCCCTGGTGCCAAAAATTGGGGGGACCACTGATTTAAGGGACTAGTGAATTCAATTCTGCCATTTGTTGTCTATGTTGACCTTGGTATTATATTAGGTGTTATGCAAATGTCATGAACTTTGCTCTCAACCAGTTTACACTATTAGATATCTATGAGAATGAGAGACCCAAAAAATAGTATTTGCCAAAGTATTAAATTTTGCATTAACAGTGACTATAATGAGGATAGGAAATGGAATAGTTGGAAATATATGGATTTAACACAGAAAACCTCACAAAGGAAATGGGTCTTAACGTGCATACATCTTAAAACAATGATTCCTGGAATAATAATTATTTGCCCAATGATTAGCTTTTTCCCTCCACCACACTATATCTTCTGTTTTGTTCCTTTTCCTCCTTAGCAGCAAGCACAGTAGAAGCAGAACAGGGAAGGTAATACTAGCTTCAGATTTCCTGGGAGGAGGAGGAGCACATGACGGGAGGGAAAACTAATAGCTGTAGTCCAGGTGCTTTACAGATTCATTTGTAAAATGGTTCTTTGATTCAAAATTTCACTTTCCTGATAATGTATTTCCACTCCTATTTCACTCATTCTGACCACTTTAGGAAGTAAAGTGTACTTTATATAGAACAGTGTTTCCCTTTATTTGTTGAGAATTCCTAACCATAACATTAATTTTATTTGATTCATTATTTCTCTGTAACAGCAGCTTTACTCATGCCTAATCTAAACATGTTTGTATTACTCCCTCAAATATTCTAAGAAGTCATTTGGGGCTGGGCGCTGTGGCTTACGCTTGTAATCCCAACACTTGGGAGGCCGAGGCAGGAGGATCACTTGAGCCCAGGAATTTGAGATTACAGTGAACTATAATGATGCCACTGCACTCTAGCCTGGGCAACAGAGCAAGACTTTTTCTCAAAATGAATAAATGAAGATCACTTGGTGTACATGTAAGGATATAGTTAGCAATATGTAAAAATCTATGAAAAATTTGGGTATAAGAAAACTATAGTTACCCTTGCAGAGTTAAGCTTAAATAAATGTTAATTACCAAATGACACAATCTTGTCTTAGCAACATTTTATGTGAAAAACTACTTGATATTTTATGGGAATGTCGCAGATTTACTCAAAATTCATTAATTAAAAAAAAATATGTTCCCAACTCCTTGAAAAAAATAAATAATAAAAAAAATTCAGGCTGGGCGCGGTGACTCACGTCTGTAATCCTAGCACTCTGGGAGGCCAAGGCGGGTGGATTGCTCAAGGTGAGGAGTTCGAGACCAGCCTGAGCAAGAGCGAGACCCCCATCTCTACTAAAAAAAATAGAAAGAAATTATCTGGACAACTAGTAATATGTATATAGAAAAAATTAGGCGGGCATGGTGGCGTATGCCTGTCGTCCCAGCTACTCGGGAGGCTGAGGCAGGAGGATCGCTTGAGCCCAGGAATTTGAGGTTGCTGTAAGCTAGGCTGACGCCATGGCACTCTAGCCAGGGTGACAGAGCCAGACTCTGTCTCAAAAAAAAAATTCATTAATTTATTCAGCTGTGTAAATAAAATGTCCTCAGTCTCTGGGCAGTAGGGAAAAAAACGCTAAACGTTAGACCAATTTAATAGGTTAAATAGCTCTTTTAAATTGAGGTTAAAAAACTCAATCCCACTCAGCCTGTTTCCACCAGAAAGGCAACTAGAAGGGTAGAAGCGAAGATAAAGTGTAGCTAACATAAACTTAAGGCACTATTGGGGAATCTGGGTCCTGAAATCCAAGAGAACTTGGATTCTTGCTTGGAGTTTTCTGCAACAAGGCTAATTTTGGCTACTCCTTGGGATGCAAAAAGTCTTGAGTGTTCTGTTGCTGGAACATGCTGGTAAAGGCTGCTCTCACCAGTTTCAGCTGGGTCAAGGCCCTGGGATATAGTTGATTCAACCTCACCAACACTGTAAACCCTCCCAATCTCTGCCACAATCATCTTCCCGTCCCTTGACCCTCAACATGACGGGCCTTTTAGCAGACCCTCTGGCTCTCAACTCAGCCACATCCCTGTGGTCCCTGCTCCACCACTCTGGGAGGGAGACTTGTTCTGCCTAAATATTCTACGTCACTAAATTTATGTGACCCCTAGATTGGTTCTGAACAGCCTATAAGGCCATGTGGTTCCAGCTTTCCTGCGCTCAGCATGCACTTCAACCTAAAACACCTTTCCCCTCCGGAATGAAGCTCCTACTCTGTCTTTCACAACCTCTTGGACTCAAGGAATGAGGTTTTTCTCTTGCTGCTTACTGCTTGCTCATTGGACACTCCCATATGCAAAACTCTTCAGTCAAGTCCATTAGACCAAGTAATTGATATGCTAAAGAGGGAGATAAAAGAATGTAGAAAATTAATTTATTGACAAAGCCTGGCTTTGAGTAGCACTATACAGCCTCAAAAGCCTATTTTGCTGGGAAGTGAAGTAGGAAGTTGGAGGATGGAATGCCCCAGAGGCTGTTTTACTCTCTACCCTTTGGTACCTTTTTATATTGGTACCCTGTGCAGTATTGAATTCAGCTTGTTTGTACCAGTACAGCTCTACTAGTCCTTTCAGCCTTGTCCATTCTGATTGGTCAGTAGTCTCTCCTGAATGATCAGTGCCTATTTGCTTCCAGTTGTTAAATATTTTCAATATTATTCCTGACTATGCATAAATAACCAGTGAAGTCATATAGTTTTGTAGTTTAAGCATGTTTTGGAAATGTTCTTTTTAGGAAAATGAGCAATATTCTTTGTATTCCTGCTGAATTCATTCTCATTTCTTCTTTTCTCCACCTCACCCCAACACACACAGGAAAATGGATGCCTCTGGCTGAGTAGAAGGGAATTCAAGTGAATAGGAAAGTGAAAAAGAAACTATAACAGACACCATCTTCCTGTCAACACCATCTTCCTATTCATAAACCCCACTCCCTACCCCTCCTTTAACAAATCATTATTTTTGTTCATGTATCTTCTTTTTTTTTCCCAGCCATATGCCATATGCTTCAGGAGTCAACATTCATTTCAAGCTCAAGAATGCTAAATAGGGCCAGGCACGGTGGCTCACGCCTGTAATCCTAGTGCTCTGGGAGGCTGAGGCAGGAGATCTCTTGAACTCAGGAGTTTGAAACCAGCCTGAGCAAGAGCAAGACCCCCATCTCTACTAAAAATAGAAAAAATCAGCCGGGCTTGGTGGCATGTGCCTGTCGTCCCAGCTACTCAGGAGGCTGAGGCAGAAGGATCGCTTGAGCCCAGGAGTCTGAGGTTGCAGTGAGCTACGATGACACCACTGCATTATAACTCAGGGCAACAGAGCAAGACTGTCTCAAAAAAAAAAAAAAAAAAGAATGTTAAATAAAATTTAGAAGGGGGGTATTGATTTCGACTGAGCTCCTGCACTAGACCCAATAGACCAAACCAAAATGAAGTTACACTAAAGTTCCATGTCACCAAGCCCAAATTAAATTGTTTATCTGACCTTGTGAGAAATCAGGAGAGTGAGAGATAATAGCCAAACCCCTAAACAAGCCAGTTTTAGCTGGCTTGATAAGAGGAAAGTAACTTTGAAACAGCCAATCTGCTTTTTGTTTTCCCTTTCTGCTTTCCTCAGCCTTTTTCTATCTATAAATCCAAACTTCTTTGCTCAGCTCATTGGAACATGCATGCCATTTTATAGAAGGGAGTGTTGCCAGATCTTAGAATCGCAAATAAAAGCCAATTAAGATCTTTAAATTTGTTGTAATTTTGTCTTTTGTAAAGGGGAAAAACCATGATTAACATGAGCCAATCTGAATGGGCCCTTTCCTCTTGCCAGTGGTTTAGGCATGAGCATGTGACTAATTATGACCAAGGTGATGTGAGGGGAATTATTCTAAGGAGCTTCAGCAAGTGCTTTTCTTTGCTGATGAAAAAACACAAACAACCAAGCACAGTGGCACAGTGGCTTGTAGACCTAGGAGGCTGAGGTGGGAGGATTGGAAGGATTGATTGAGCCCAAGAATTCGAGTCCTGACTGGACAACATAGCAAGACCGTATCTCTTAAAAAAAAAAAAAAAAACAGACAGGTGGGAATAAACAAATCCATACCCATGTCCAGACGTTTTTGTGTTTCTGTGTGCTGCCTGGAACTGTTGCAAGCATCATAAAACCATGAAAAGAACAAGCTAAAGGATAAGCCAATGTGCTGTGCTGAAGAAGGCAGAGCTGAAAGACTGAAAGAATATAGGTTCTTGATGTAGTTGAGCCATCCAGTTACTCCAATCAGTCCTAAAACTGCCCTACCTCCTATCTGTTAAGCAAGGTAATAAACCCCTTCTGATTTGAGCCATTCTCAGTTGGTTCTTCTGTTATTTGTAACTGAAAGTATCTGACCTAGGCATATGCTTGTTGACAGTCACCTTTGTTTCCCCACCTGTTTCCCTGTTCTGCTCCGTGTTTCTGGAGCTGACCCTTAAAAAATGTTTCCCAGTTTCCCTTGCCAACTAACTTCTAGCTATATTCAGTCAATGGGAGGCACTGATCAGAGAGTGGAAGGAAGGAAGAAAGACACCAAGCTATTAATATTTCTCCTGCTCTCTGCTTCTGGCGTGGCTTCATTGCATGGTTTCATGGTTTCGGCTTCTGAGAGACTGCACGTTCCTCTGTGGTCCCACTTCCTGCCGGGCAGGCCCTGCCTTTTCTCACTGGCTTGTGTGTTTCCTAACTGTCATCCTTGGTCTTTCAGTTCTTCCAACATCTTTGTAATTCCATATTAAACATCTTCTGAACTACCTATTGCAAGCTTTGCCTATTGAAAGCTCTACCTTCCGAATTGGACCCTGTCCCATTTTCCTAGCTGAAGCAACACTTCAGAAGGAGAAGGGAGGCAAATGAGAAAGAAATACTGAAAAAGTAGTTTTCTTTCTCCAAAAACAAAGAGCTGAGTTACTTTCCATTGCAAATTTAAATTCTCTTCTCTGTCAAATGATCACATTCCCCAGAATTGCTGTACTGCTTTGACGAAAGTACATTTGAACCCTTTTCCATCTGATAACTGAGCATCTTAAAAAGAAAACTCTCCTCGTATGTCTACAAATTAGCACAAATGGAAATTCAACAGTGGGACTAAATTAGTTAGAGAAAATAAAGGAATTTACCTTTTTTTAGTGTACCCCAGTCTGG
>CAUYSK010044128.1:0-13190 GCA_963575035.1 Avahi laniger | reverse complement strand
AAGAAATTAATTGGACAACTAAAAATATATAGAAAAAATTAGCCGGACATGGTGGCACATGCCTGTAGTCCCAGCTACTCGGGAGGCTGAGGCAGGAGGATCGTTTGAGCCCAGGAGTTTGAGGTTGCTGTGAGCTAGGATGACACCACAGCACTAACCCTTGTGTGGGAAAATTATTGATAATCTGTCTAAAAAAAAAAAAAAAAAAAAAAAAAATCAGATTATATTATCTCATCATAATTGTGAACTTATCTTTGAAATTCTGTTATTTTTAGCTACAGTTTGAAAGTATATTAATAGTTGTTTAATGTTTCATAACTGTTATATCTATTTGGTGAATTGTTTTTGTTTTAAATAATTATATAGTAACCTAGTCCCCCAATAACTGTTTTTACTCTAAGAACAAATATAAATCTTTTATCAACAGGAATATACCAGCTTTCCTTTGGTTAGTATTTATCCAGTTTCACTTTTTCTCTCCAGTTTCATCCTTTCTGGGCCCTTAAGTTTTAGATATGTCTCTTGTAAATAGCATATAGTGTTATTTTCAATGAAATCTGAAAATATTTTAACTGAAAAGTTGAGTTCACTTATAGGTTTATTTTGGTAACTTACATATTTGGATTTATTTTTACTATTTTATTTTGGTCTTCCCATTGAAATGCCTTTTTTTCCCCTGAGCTAATTTTCTGCATTCTATAAGATTCAATGAGTTTTTAAATTGCCTTTTCTCTCTTCCAGTTATAAAGGAAGATATACCTTTGATTAATATTTTTCCTTAAATTTTAATGTGCATACTTGATTTTTTTCTTTATGAATGGTCATCTAGATGAGTATTAAATTTTACATATAGTTATTTTCTCTCAACACTTACTACTCCTTTGTCCTCTGTCCTCTGATGTTGCTTTTCACAGTTTAGTTGTCTTGGAAGGCAGACCCTGAGATGGACATGTATATATATGTAAGATATTTATTAGATAGTACTATTGGGATCACCATTTGTGGAAAGGGATGAGAAAGAAACAGGATTGGACAGAGGGAGAAGTTGAGCTGCAATACAGACCCAGTGATGGCCTCAGCAGACCCTGAAGGGAGTCCTGGAGTTGAGATGACTCTCAATTTGAGTCAAGGAGATTGACCTTTTTACTCCTGGATAGGTTAGTCATTGGATGTTGGCTGTTCCTGAAAGGAATCATGACTTTGGGCAAAGCAGTTTTCTTTAGCTAAAATAATTCCCAAAGAGGGCTGAAACTTAACAGCCTTCTTACAACAGAACACCGGCAACCTGAGGGTTAAGTCCTATGCTCCTGAAGGAGGACCTGGATGCCAAATCACGACATCCACAAAGTCCAAACCTTGTGCTTCTGAAATTCACTTTCTTCATATAGGTTCTGGAAGCAGATCCTCCAGGATTCCAGTAGTCCTTTCTTTCTAGGAGAAATCTAGAAGGAGAAGGTTAGTGGGACAAACTGAAGCTCCCACCACTGCTGCTGGCCTCAGAATCACAACTGAGTCACAATCTTTTAATACTTCCTCTACTATCCATTCTGGATTCCCCTAACCTTCAACTAGCATCTCCGTGGTTAGGTGGCTAACCCAGGCACCATGCCTCATTCCTGAGGAGTCTGAGCCCCTGGTCGCCATACCTTTCTCAGGCTGAGATAACTACCTTGTCATTTATCATCATAAGGGGACAAGGAATTCCCAAGAGGCACCAAAGTGCATTTCCTATATGCCCCACATCTCCCTCCATACTCCCATTGTGTAACAGCAGCCCTAACTCCTTTGGACGATCAGGGCCAATTACTCCTGACAAGATGGTGTCTCCTTTTCTTGCCTGCTGGTGCCTTCACACAGGAAGCAGAATTACCCTGATGGTGGCCACAGTTTATAGTTCAATGGAACTCTTCCTGTGTCCCCTAGTGGAAGTGTCCCCCAGTTGGGAACCAAGACCTCTAAACCCATAGGCCCAGAGTTGTGGCACAGGAAGTATAAATTCCTCAAGTAGTAAAGTTACCAGGTAAAATACAGGATGCCCCTATTAAATTTGAACTGCAGATAATAATTTTTAAAAGTATAAGTATGTCCCAAATATTGCATGGGACATACTTAAACTAACAATTTTTGTTGTTTACCTGAAATTCAAGTTTAACTGGGTTTCCTGTATTTCTATTTGCTAAATCTATGTGTACCCTACTACGTGCATCACTGGGAATGCTGTACTACGCAGGGCTCCTCTTTTCACTCTTAGTATTTCAGACCCATGTATTCTACCTATTGGAGTCATAGATTTATATAAAGATTTAAAGAGTACCTTGCAAGATATTGCCTCTGAGCTGGCACTTTAGCTGTGCCTTTACAAGATCATTTCATCACTCTTTTGGGAGTAATACAACCAGTCCATAATCATACCCATTCCTGCACCTTCTTTATTATAAAGTGAGTCTCTTGGATTGATGCAAAGGTTGTATGATATCCTGAGCTACTGGACCACACTCTGTAAGCCCTCAAATAGTGGTGCTGGTTGGGTCTCTGCAGACAGGAAAGAGAAATCCATTCCAAGAATATTTATTTATTCATGTCAAAATGAATCATTGCCACTTTCAAGGGGGAAAGGTTCCAAGTAATCAAGTTCACATTAAGTGACAGGTTGGCTTCCTCAAGAGATACTACTGTTTTGAGGGGTTTAGCATTTGTCTTTAGTGCTGGCATATTAGACGTTAGGCAGTATCAATAGCTAAATCAGCCTGGATTGTAAGTGGGAGCTCATGCTGTTGAAGTCTTGCAAAGGTTATTCCAGCTACCATGGTTGCTACTTCATTAATGCATTGATGGTGCCAGCTCTGGGATATCTGATGATAGAGGATGGCTGCCATCAGCTGGCCGTGATTTTTTTCTACTTGGTTGTTCAGTGTCTTCTCTATGATGGTATTCTCTGATGGGCATTACCATGTGACACAAAGGCCTTCAGTCTTTGTGCCCATTCCCATATGTCCTGTCTACATGTCTCTACCCCCAGACCTCCTTGTTTCTCACCTTCTTTTTCCTTCCAGACCCCTGATTAGCTGGCCAAGACATGTTCCATGGTCCATGAGTTTCTGTACAGTCAAACCTCACTAAATTAATGATACCGATTGCCTCTGTGGAGAAGAGTGGTGAATGAGACTGAAGGTTGGAGACAAAGGAAACTTTAATTTTATTTACAAAGTTTTATTTAAAAGAGAGACTTGTAGAAAAAAATGACGAAATGGCAATAATGGTAGTGGGTATGTCATTTTGTCTCTGGACTTCGCTGGACAAAAAGACCCAAGAATAGGGATTTTTCCCCTCATAGGCATTGTAATCAAGGCAGTCAGGCTTACTGGAAAAAGTATACACCTAAGAGGTTGAAGTATGAGTTTTGGCTTTGTACCAGATGTGTAACCTTTAGAAAATCAATTTATACCTCTGGATATCACTTTTCTTATTTGTAAAACGTAGTTGCTAAGGCTCTATAAAATAAATATTTCTATGGACTTCTACGTACTGTGTTCCTAGGGGTATGCCCAGCTCTCTCTTGGGGCTATGAATTTTTTCTTAGATATGGTACTTGATTTTAAACAGCTATGGGACTATATTAATGGATGAATTGATAAAGAAACTGTGGTACACAATGCAATATCATTCAGCTCTAAAAGAGAGTCTTGCCATTTTCCACAACATGGATTAGCCTGGAGGACATTAAGTAAGCCAGACACAGAAAGAAAAATATTGCATGATCTTACTTCTATGTGGATTATAAAATATAAAAAAATTCAAATATACAGAGAGAACAAAGCAGTGGTTACCAGAGGCATGGGGGAGGACAGGGAAAAGGAAATGGGGAGATAGAGGTCAGTTAATATAAAGTAGTAGATACATATGATGAACAACAAGCCTAGAGATCTAATGTATTACACAACATGAGGAGTATAGGTAAAATTATACTATATATGGGATTCATGCTAAATGAGTAGATTTTAGCTGCTCTTAGTGTTACAGCTCTTTTGGAATTTGTCTTAGCAGGTTTTCCAGTCCTCACCAGAAGACCCCTTTTTTAAAAAAAAAAAAGATTTTAGCTGCTCCTACTACAAAGACAAAAAAATGGGTAACTATGTGAGATGATGGATATATTAATTTGTTTAACTATAGTAACCATTAACCATTTTACTATCTATATATATGCCATAACATCATGTTGTATACCTTAAATAAACAAAATAAAAAAATTATTTTAGAAAAAGCTATGAGACTAATGCCATAGATACAATCTTCCAAGAAAGACCTAAGGCTTGAAAGAATAATAATTTTCATTATTATAATTACAATATATTAAAAAGTAGAGATAATGGATTTGATTGTGTCATGAAGATTTTGCTAAGTTATGCATAGATTATTAATAAAAGTAACATTTCCTAAATGTAAAAATTTTTTTATTATGTTTTACACACTTTCAATTCAAGATTACAAACAAGGAAGAAGGGCTTCTCTAGAGGTAAACAGTCATAATTTTTCAAGCTGCACTGAGAAATAAGCAAAAAAACTGAATAAGAAAGAGAGGTTGGAAATTTTAAAATATAAAAATTCAATTAATAAGTTGACTATAGGAAATGGTGTGGTTGAAGACCAAGTTGGCAAAGTGAAAGAGCTGAGTAAACATCATAATGTAGAGCAAAAAGACAAAAAGTAGAAAATATTTTAAAAAGTACACATGAAAGATAGTATCAAAAAGTTAAACATTGATCTAAAAGAACTGTAGTCAGAACACAGACAATACAGGGTAGGAAAATAGAATATTTTCTTGAGCTAAAGATGAGTGTTTCAAATGCGAATAATATCACTGGGAAGGCAAAGCAAGATAAATTCATTAATTCATTCTATAAATATTTATTAAACTCTACTTACATGCCATAGTACTAAGAATGTATCAATGAACCAACCAAACAAAATTTTTGCCCTTGTAGAGCTCACATTCTAGTAAGCATGAATAAAAATAGACCCACACCTAACTTAATCAGTGAAATTTCAGAGCCCTAAAAAGTAAAAGAAAATTCTGAAAGTATTCCAGGAATAGAAAAAGAAAACATGTCACTTTGAAAGGTGACAGTCATGTTGAGATCAGACACTACATCAGCATGCTAAAACATTGTATGCTAAAAGATAGTGAAGTAAAATCTTCAGTTCTGAAGGAAAAAAGAGTTTTAACTTATTATTCTGTACTTGGCAAAACTAGCAGTCAGTGTGGAGGGAAAAATAATTTTTTGATCACAATAATTATTCAGAAATTTTATTTATGAAACTGGATAGAAAACAATTTATTGAGTAGGTATTAAACAAAAAAATGAATATGAGAAATATAGAAAAAAATGGCAACTGATTATGACCCGGTAGAATTTTAAAAAGCTAAAAAGAAACTTAAGAACCCCAGAATGAAAATTTTAAAAGATTCTTCCTTTAGAATCAAATTTTAATTCATTTCCTTCTTTCTGGGTCAAAGACTTCTTGGTTCTACAGTAAATAATAGTTATATCAATGTAATGTTGTTTAGACTGTTTTTAGATTTTCTAGTTTTAGAATCAGCATACAGAAAAAATAATAAAGATTAAACTTTAGATTTAAAACAGTTCATATATGTAATAATATAGTAACAAAATTTTTCAAAAGTAGGGGAAGGAAAATAATAGAAAAATGTTTTAAATTCCTCATCTCCTATAGTGGCAGAGTCAATATATACTATTCAATATTGTTTGTTTATTTTTCTTAAACCTCAAGAAATAGAAGCTAAATATAATTATGTTTTAAAAATTAACTTTTACTTTTCATTTATTAATATTTTTTGTGTTGGCTGGTTGGTTTTTTGTTGTTGTTTTCTTGTTTGTTTTTTAGCCTTCTGCATACATTAGTTTTTATAATAAAACATGGATAATATAATTATAGAAAATTTACAAAATGTGGAAGAGTATCAAGAAAAAAAGCACGATCCAATCCTAACTTCATTATCCACAGGTGCTCAAAATGTTTTGTCATAGGATGTACATTTACAAAATTTGGATAATACTATATGAACAATTTTGTAGCTGGCTGTTTTTACTTAACCTTTTAGCATGATCATTTTCCCATATCATTAAAAATTCTTGAAATGTGACTATGAAGTATTGCATCTTATAAATTATATAAGTTATATACTTATACATTTATAAATCTCTTTGTACATAAGCTTTATGTCTACCTTTAATTATTTTGTAAGTAAATTCTTATAATCAGCAAAATTCTGTATGTGGAAAAATTAGTAAAAATTTAAAGCTGCTGGTAAATATTGCCAAGTGTTCTCTTCAAAAGGCCATTCCAATTTATACTTCCATCAAGGCCTGCTTCACCAATACTAAGAATTGTCTTTTATTTGTTTAAATCTTGGTCATTCAGATAAGAAGAAAGTAGTACCTCATTACTGTATTTTCTTTTTTAAAAATCATTTATTACGCTGATCTTTTTCATTTTGCTATTTCTGCTATAGTGAGTTATCAATTTATGTCTTTGCCCAATTTTCTATTGTTATATTTCTAACTTGATTGATAAAAATTCTTTATAAGTTGAGGATATTAACCCCCTTTCCCAGTTATTTACCTTTTAATTTTCAATAAATTTATCTATTAATCTTTATCCTTTTCTTTACTTTTATTTTGCTTAGTTTTCTTCTCCACCCACCAAGATGAGAAGTCTATTAACCTATATTTATCTCTAGTGTTTTAATAATTTTTATTTACATTTAAGTCTTTAATATACTTAAGAGTTTATATTAGTGTATGCTGTAAGTAGGGCTTTTTTACTTCTTTCTCTAAATCATATATTGGTAGAAGAGAGATACAATAATCATAATAAATGTTCCCCTAGTTCAGCACCCTAGGAGTGACTGTGCAATCAATTTTTCTCCTATGCTCTTGGCCCTATCTCTGGAAGGCCCTTTTCTCTCCCATCATCCTCCTTGGCTACTTCTGAGTGCCATGGCGTCAGCCTAGCTCACAGCAACCTCAGACTCCTGGGCTCAAGCAATCCTACTGCCTCACCTGCCAAGTAGCTGGGACTACAGGCATGCGCCACCATGCCCGGCTAATTTTTTCTATATATTTTTAGCTGTCTAATTAATTTCTTTTCTATTTTTAGTAGAGACAGGGTCTCGCTCTTGCTTAGGCCGGTCTCGAACTCCTGAGCTCAAACAATCCGCCCGCCTCGGCCTCCCAGAGTGCTAGGATTACAGGCGTGAGCCACCGCGCCCAGCCTGAGACCATGCCCTTTTATGTGACTGTTATCTGTTTGGGGAAAACTGGGAACCCAGAAGTCTTTTTACATCTGTTTCACTTTTAGTCTAGATTGGCACTGGTTTTCCATTAAAGCTCTCTGAAAAGATGATGTATGTATGCATATATGTATGTGTCTTGAATTCCACTGCATTGCATGAGCCAAAAGCCACAGCCACAATTCTATTCAGAACATGGTGTTTCTCTATATAGATTTAAGTACTGGTACTCTGGGCACATTAAACTTCTGACAGACTACACACTTTATCTTTCTAGGAGTTCTTTTGTTTAGCTGAAATGGTCTTCTAGATGTCCCTTTAATTCTTTCAAAGTTCTTAATACAGGGCATGACAATCACAGCCTTGATTTGGTCTTTACCCTGAGGCCATGTTATATAAGAGTCACATCTCTGATATGGTGAGAAACAGTTTCATTTTCCGACCCTTCAAGTCCCAGAATTATTGGCTTTCTATATAATGGCTTTCCAATTGTGTTTGCAGCCCAGCCAATTTTGTCTGAGCTCATCTCTCTTTTGAGGTATCCCACCAAATAAACTACAAATAACTAGTAACACTTTCAACGTTTTGCCTCAAGAGCTCCTCCTCCAACTCTACAAGTTCACCAGATACATTTTCTCTTTGATATTATCACAGATGACGGTTTTACCAAATTTTTTACCACTACAAAACACAGACTTCCAATTTGTCTATTGACTAATAAAGTTTCTTTGCCATTTCCCAACTCCTATCACCTAGAACCAAAGACAATGCCACATATTTTACGTTTTTGTTATGGTAGCATCCCACTTCTAAGTACTTAGTTCTCTATTACTTAGCTTTTGCTACATTAAAAAAAAATATCACACAGGAAACATTTTTTCTCCACTTATGAATCTGCAGTTTGGCTAAAGGTCATATCATCTTGCTAGGTTCAACTGGACTTGGCTCAAGTCTGCCAAGTAGGGTCCAGAGCTGTTCCACACACCTCTCGTCCTCCTGGGTACAGCAGGCTACCTAGCACATAGTCTTGTCATGGAAGTGGTAGAGGCAAAAGCAGAAATATTTGTCTTGTAGGTTTCTATAGCAAAATTCCACAGACTGGATGATTTAGACAACATTTATTTTCTCATAGTTCTGGAAGCTGGAAGTCTAAAATCAAGGCGCCACCGTGGTTGGTTTCTTCTAAGGCTTCTTTTTCTCCTTGGCTTACAGATGGCCATCTTCTTGCTGTGTCCTCACATGGTCTTTTATTTGTGTATACACATCCCTGGTGCCTTTTTGTGTGCCTAAATTTCCTCTTCTTATGAGGATATCGGTCATATTGGATTAGAACCCACCCATATGACTTCATTCAACCTTAATTACCTCTTTAAAGGCCCTATCTCCCAATATAGTCACATTCTGAGGTACTGGGGATTAGGGCTTCAACATATGAATTAGAGGAGTGGGGATACAATTCATCCCATAACAACAGATAAGTAGAAACATGATGCCTCTTAAAGCCCAGGCTTGGGAAGTGCTCATATTGTTTTCCTGGCCAAAACAAGTCACCTGGGCAAGCCCAAAGTCAAGGGAAGGAAGGTAAGTACATTCTGCCTCTAATGAAAAGAACTGTAGTCACATGGCAAAGGGCAGGGATACAGTGAATCAGGGCCTATAATTCGATCTACCACAGTAACATTTGTGCAAAGACTTAAAGCAGTTGAGAACACAAGATGTGCAGCTACCTGAATATTCCAAGTAAGAGGAACAGCCAGGGCCAAAGGCCCCGAGGCAGTAGCTTTGCTTGGTATTCTAAGAAGCAAGAGATTGGTATAACCAAAGAGGAATAAATAACGGGGAGAGTAATAAATTAGGTCAGAGAGTAACAAGAAGCCAAAAGGTATGGGGACTCAAATGGTCTAAAGTAAGGACATTGGCTTTTACTGTAAATAAAATGGGAAGCCACTGGATGATTTTGAGCAGCAAAGTGTATTTGGGGCCCATTTTGTTTATATTATTATTAATCATAAAATTCTGAAATATTACTCTTAAGGTGGCATTCAGATTGATCTTCTAAATAACTAGTATTGTGTTATTGTGATATCATTATACCAATAGGGAGAACCATTTATTTCTGTGTTTGGTAGGTCAAATCATAAGGCATTTGGACCAAAACCAAACCAAATCAAAACAAAACAAAAAGACACACTTACCATACAATTTTTATTTGTACCCTACGTATCTATGTATGGTTGTTAATGTTTAAAATCACATTGATACTACCTAAGGGCCAAGATAAAATGATAGTATTGACTAATTGTTGGCATTATCTTATGATATGGTTACATAAAATTTTATCACATTTTATTTTTCATTAATTAATTAATTAATTTACTTTGAGACAGGGTCTGCTGAACAGCTGGGACTACAGGTGCTTGCCACCATACCCAGCTAATTTTTCTTATTTTTTGAACAGATGGAATCTCAATATGTTTCCCAGGCTGGTTTCAAACTCCTGGCCTCAAGTGATCCTCCCATAGTGCTGGAGTTACAGGTGTGATCCACCATGCCTGGCCAATTTTATCATATTTTAATTTATCATTCATGAAATTCTAAAATAATAAATTTTAAGATAAACAATTTAAATAAAATTTAGGTGGCAGAGTAACATTACTAAGAAAAAATTAAATATGACAGAAAAGGAAAAAGCTACAATTCACAAAAGTAAATTAAATGTCTTTCATATTGGGCAAAATAAAAAAGAAGTTAAAGTTAGATACATCTAAGCTATGTACTTTGAAAACATATATATTGCTCTTTTTCCTACTATCTTCCAGGATGGTAGGCATAAAAACTAAAACTTTAACACTAAGAAGAAGAAGCTTGAAGCTAAGAATGCTGATTACAGTGGCAAGATTAAGACTGACCCCAGAACAACATGTCTAAGATCTGAAGACTTGTAGCAATTGGAATCCAGTTCTATCCAGAGGAACCGGCAGATATTTCCAATCTAGAACGTATTCCAGGAAGGCTATGTCCAATAGTATACACACAGCAGCTAAACTCAAAATCAAAAAGAGAAAACAAAATAAGGTTCTTGCTAATGTCACAAAGGTGGTTTGTGGTGACAAGAATGGTGAACCAATCAGAGTGGTTTAAAATATATAAAATGTCCAGACATAATCCTATTAAAGCTCTGCCTTGGAAATTGTGGAATCGTTGCAAAAAAAATTATTTCCACTTTGTGAAGACACAGCAAGAAGGCATTAGCTATGAACTGGAGAGGGAGCCCTCACCAGACACTGAACCTGCTGGTGTATTAATACTGGAATTCCCAGCCTCTAGAACTTTGAGAAATAAATTTCCATTATTTATAAATTACCTAATCTCAAGTTATAAAAGCACAAATAGACTAAGACACCAAGTTTTCCAAAATTATAGGGCATAAAACAAGTCTCAACAAATTTAAAAAGATTCAAATCATAGAAAATATGTTCTCTAAACAGAATTAAATTACAAACATTTCCAGAAAATCTTCAAATGTTAGGAAACTAAGTAACACACTTCTAAAGTAACCCATGCATCAAAGAAGAAATCAAAAGGGAAATTAGAATGTGTTTTAAACTGGATGAAAATAAAAACATAAGTCAATATTTATGGGATGACTCTAAAGTAGTACTTACAGGAAGATTTATAGCAATAATATGTTTATTAGAAAAAAAGAAATAAATCATTTACCTCAGACTTCACCTTAAGAAACCAGCAAAAGAAGAACAAATTCTTCCAGTACATTGAAGACAATATTACTCAACTCATTCTACAATATCAGATCTACCAAAACCAATAATGACATTACAAGAAAGCTACAGACCTGCATTTTTCATAAATAATTAAAAAAATGTTTTATAAAATTTAGCAAATGAAGCCCACAATACATGAAAAGGCTAATACATTATGACCAAGTAGGGTTGATCCTAGGAATGCCAAGTTGATTTAACCATCAAAAATCAATGTATTTTAGCATATTAATATACTAAAAAAGAAAAAAACATATCATCTAAATAGTTTCAGAAAGAGCGTTTGACAAAACTCAGCACCCATTCTTGATAAAATCTCTGAGCAAATTAAGACTAGACGAGCACTTCTTCAACCTAATGAAGGGTATCAATGAAAACTCAACAACTAACATTATACTTAATGGTGTAGTGATGGAAATGTTCTAGATCTTGATAATGTGTGATGGTTACACCAAAATACACACTTATCAAACTCATCAAACTGTCCACATAAAATCAGGTAAATTCCATGTTATATAAATGTTATGGGCTGCATTATGTTCAAGTCCTAACACCTAACACATTAGAATGTGACCTTACTTTGAAATAGGGTCATAGCAGATGTAATAAGTTTAGATGAGGTCATACGTGAGTAGGCTGGGCTTTAATCCAATATTATAATCCTTATAAGAGGAGAGAGACACATAGGGAGAAGGCAGCCATGTGATGTGGTAGGCAAAGAGTGGCATGAGTCATCTGCAAGCCAAAGAATTTCAAGGGATGTCGCAAACACCAGAAGCTAGAAGACACAAGGAAGGATGTTGCCCTATGGGTTTCAGAGGGAGCCAGGCCCGCAACACCATAATTTCAGATTTCTAGCCTCTAGAACTGACGATACATTTTTGTTTTAAGCCACTCAATATATGGTACATTGTGGCAGCTGTCCCCAACCTTTTTGGCACCAGGGACTGGTTTCATGGAAGACAATTTTTCCATGGATTGGGGTGAGGGGAGAGGGAGAGGATGGTTTTGGGATGAATAAAGTGCATTATATTTATTATGTACTTTATTTCTATTATTATTACATTGTAATATCTAATGAAATAATTATATAACTCACCATAATGCAGAATCATTGGGATCCCTGAGCTTGTTTTCCTGCAACTAGATGGTCCCATCTGGGAACCAAAAGTGTGTTGCTTATGTCCAGTCTACTCCGTAATCTCATTTTGGTTGCTGTCACTGCAGAAAACCCTGCTTCACAAAGACAGGATGTTGCAAATGGAAGCAGGTCTTTCAGTGCTTTTGTGGCAATCTCAGGATATTCCGCCTTGACTTTACTCCAGAATGTATGGATATTTGAAATTGTCTCAAACATACTTTTAAGGCCACCATCATTTGCGATCTCAAATAGTTGATTCTCTTCTAGTACAAAGTTGATTCACCGGGCTTATTCACGAATGGGTCGCAGACCCATTCCTTCCCAGTTTGGGGGTCTTTGGTGGTTGGGAAGTAATGCTCAAACTCTTTTGAAAGCTGAGATAAGTGATCACGCACCAGCTGGGAGAAAGAAGGCCCTGGCCCGGTCTCTTTCAAAATCTCTGCTAATGTTTGAAACATGTCAAAAATCCCAATGTTCACTCATCACCCCCGTAATTCCAGTTTGGCTTTCAATTGAAATTGGTATGTCAAAGAGATATCTGCACCTACACGTTTATTGAAGTGATTCACAATAGCCAAGATATAGAAGCAAATTAAGTGTCCTTAAATAGATGACTAAAGAAAATGTAGTGTATATACACAACAGAATACTATACAGCCTTTAAAAAGAAGGAAATTCTGTCATTTACAACATGGATAGAACTGGAGGACATTATGCAAAGTTAAATAAGCCAGATAGAAAAAGATAAATACCGTTTGATCTTACTTATTATGTGAAATATAAAAAAGTTGATCTCGGCCGGGCGCAGTGGCTCACGCCTGTAATCCTAGCTCTCTGGGAGGCCGAGGCGGGCAGATTGTTTGAGCTCAGGAGTTCGAAACCAGCCTGAGCAAGAGCGAGACCCCGTCTCTACCAAAAATAGAAAGAAATTAATTGAACAACTAAAAATACATAGAAA
>CAUYSK010044125.1:0-35207 GCA_963575035.1 Avahi laniger | reverse complement strand
TGGGGGCCTCGCCTGCAAAGTTGGGGTCACTCAGATCCTTACTTTGTTCCGACATGTCTGCGCTGTCTGACACGGGTAGGGCCTCTGGGTCCCGGAGCTCCTCGAGACTGCACTCCCTCCACGGACTCCTGGAGAGGAAGTGCGCTTTGCTGCGCGCGGCGCCTTCCGCAGCGGCGGGCAGGGCGGGGCAGTGGAGAGAGGAGACACTGCGCCTGCGCGTCCGCAGCCCTAGGCTGGGCAGCCAAGGCGGGCGGGGCCTTGCGGGGCGCCCGTCGGGGCGGGTCTGTAGACAGGCCTCCCTTGGGACAGCAAGAATGACCCTCAGGTTTCCTGTTTGGGCTAAGGAAGTCATGGGCGGGCAGAGGAGGGAGATGGATGACCACTGGAGAAGGAGCAAGTTTGAGGGGAAGGATGGTAACTTAAGTTTCTGAGATGCTGACTTCAAGTTTCTTAGGAAATGTTAACTTGGGTATATCCAGAATTAAATATAAGAGTCCCAGAAGAAGGACTAGGCGAGCGTGTCAACTTGAATTTTATACGTATGAATGAGAGGAACAGTTGGATTGTCCAGGAAAATATGTATACTGTAAAGAGAATGTCTGAGATAAATCCTAAGAAATATCAATAAAAACTGATTTGAATCCCTCCCTACCAAATGAGAGGGGCTCTAAGATAAGGAAAAATGTGGAATATAGTTAATGTTATTCCCTATCAATCCATGAGAAATTTGAACTTTTTTTGGAGGTAACAGATTTATAACATCATTAGTGTTTTAATGCCCCTGGATTTTGGTTTTCTACTTCCCTTGGGTTACTTTGATTCCATTTTAATTTTTCCATTAAGATTCCACAATACAAAGATTGCCATATTTACCAGCACACACTTGTATGATGGTCTTTTTCCTTGTTTCCCTGTGCCCTCATTCCGCTGATTACTGCTGCTACCTCCAGTCTGTCTTCATGTGGAAACTTATCTTCTCACAGGACGTCCTCAGGCAGCAACTGGCTCCTCCTGTTGGTACTCACACCCAAATCATTCCTGATTTTATTTTTATAACATAGGTCCCGGAGATAATATCTGGCAGCCTATCTCAGGTGACCAAAAGGTATGAGATACAACATACTGGTGACCTTGTTTTCCAAGTATAAAAAACTGATCCACTATGGGCAAAGGCAAAGCTGGCACTCCAAGAGGCCATCCATGAAAATAAGGGGTCATTCCATTTTTTTTTTGTTTTTTGAGGCACCTCTGTGCTGTTCCTCATAATGGTTGCACTAATTTACATTCCCACCAACAGTGTATGAGGGTTTCCCTTTCTTCGCATCCTTGCCAGCACTCATTATTTTCTATCTTTTAATTAAAAAAACCAAAACATTTTAACTGGGATGATATGCTATCTCGTTGTAGTTTTGATTTACATTTCTCTGATGACTAATGATGTTGAGCATTTTTCCATACATCTGTTCCAGCAATCCAATTGTTGGGTATATACCCAAAGTGGAGGGGTGTGGATTTCACTGTATAAAAAAGATATCTGCACTCCCATGTTTATTGCAGCACTGTTCATAATAGCGAAGATATGGAATCAACCCAAGTATCCATCAATGGATGAATGGATAAAGAAATTTTGGTACATATGCAATGGAATATTATGTGGCCACAAAAAAAGAATGGGATCCTGCCATTTGCGACAACATGGATGGAAGTGGAGTGCATTATGTTACATGAAATAAGCCAAGCATAGAAAGAAAAATCTTGTTGTTCTCGCTTATATATGGGAGCTAAATATTAAAACAATTGATCTCATGGAGACAGAGAGTAGAATGACAGTTACCAGAGGCTGGGACAGGTAGCAGAGAGAGCAGTATAAAGTGGGTATAATTAATGGGTGCAAAAATATAGTTAAATAGTTAGATAGAATGAACAATATTTGATAGCACAACAAAGCAACTATAATCAATAACTAAGAGTGGAATTGGAATGTCCCTTACACAAAGAAGTGTTAAATACATGAGGTTATGGATATCCCAATTAATTAATTCACATTGTATGCATGTATCAAAACATCACATGTACCCTGTAAAGATGTACAACTATTATGTATCCATAATAGTTAAAAATAAAACAAAATAATAAAAAGTTTAAAAGGGATCTTCGTTGGAGTCTCTGGAACCAGGGATCCTGAGGCTGAGCAGGGCATCGCTGGTCCAAGCTGATGTGATCCTTCACCTCTTCCTGGGTTTCCTTAAGTCAACAGCTTCTGAAATATACTATCTTGAATCTGATTATTGTCATTTGAAACCCAAAGCATATTTTAAATATTATCTTGACATTTCTAGAGTCTCCACTTTATTTGCTTACATATCATTTCTCATTTTGTTTATCCTCAAGTAGGTTGATTTTGAAGAGTGTTCTGTGCTTTCTTTCTCTTTTGGTTTGCATGCACATGTCACCTTTAGCAGGATAATTTCCACACCAGTCCCTTCAAGAGTACTTCTTAGCTGCCAATGTCACCAGGATAATTCCTAGATATCATTCAGATCTGTCTTAGTTGGAATTATTTCCTTTCCTCCTACTCCCTCCCCCCTGCTCTTTTCCCCTCCTTTTCATCCTTTCTCCCTCCCCTTCCTCCTCTTCCTCCTCTCTGACCATCCTCCTCCTTATTCTCCTCCTTCTTCCTTTTCTTCTCCTTCTCCTTCTTTGATTTATGGAACTGTGACAATTTTAATCATTATTTTTGACAATGTCACATGAACAGATTGTCCCCATGTTTTTTATATATATATATATTTTAATTTTTTGAAACTGAGTTTTACTCTCTCACCTGGGCTAGAGTGCAGTGGCATCAACACAGCTCAGTGAGACCTCAAACTCCTGGGCTCAAGCAATCCTCCTGCTTCATCCTTCAGAGTAGCTGGGACTGCAGGTGTGCATGGCCACACCTGGCTAATTTTTTCTATTTTTTGTACAGATAGGGTCTCACTCTTGCTCAAGCTGATCTCAAACTCCTGGCCTCAAGCAATCCTCCTGCCTTGGCCTCCCAAAGTGCTAGGATGACAGCCATGAGCCATCACACCCCGTCCCCATGCTTCTTAAATATAACTCTCATTTCTTGCATTTTTGTCTCCATCAATTTCCTTCTTCTTTCACTGCTTGGATATTTATTATTTCCTAATTATTTAAAGTAGATATTTAGTTCATTTAATGTCTTTTTATTAATTAAAATGTTTGAACCTGTTATTTAAGTCTCAGCTCAGCTGTGACCACGGCTATGATTTTTGACGTTGCGATGTCATTAGCATTACATACATTTCACATGCTTAGAATTAATGGATTCATGAAATTAAAGCACAAGCTTGGGACACAACGATGATAAAAGTTGGCTTCTGATGATGTGGGGTATCAGAGCTCTGTCCAGAGATCTTCTCGTGCTTCAGTTACTGGCTAGACTACACTGGATAATTGAGTTCCTACATGGGTCTCACTCTGGTGAAGCTGCCAGCACCATGTAGACTGTGCATGTCACCTCTATTGCAGTGTAGATCATACTGCACTTCTGAGTTGTTTAATACTGTACCAGTAGATTAGGACCATACTGAGAGATTACACTTAGAGGGCTTAAAGCCTGGGCATTGATGCTCAAGTCTGAAACTAACCACAGTGTAGACTTTGGTGCAGCTCACTCTTGCAGCCCAACTATACACCTGCTAAAGTGATGTCACCTTCTTCTCATGGAAAGTTCCGCTTGATCGGCTCAATTCCTACCAGGAAGAAAATTAATGGTAGGTGGACTTATGTGGGGTGGTGGGACAAAATAAAGCTTGGGACAGCCTTTAAGTAGGAAAAATACCTGCACGTTTTCCATAGTAGGGGTCAGTAGCTTGACTGCTACCTACGAGGTGCCTACCGATAACCCAGGGATGCAGGCATTCAGAATGATAAGGAAAAGTTTCCATGACACTATGGGAAAGAAGAAGAAGCCAGAACTCATGAAGCATCCACAACTGCTTTAACTCAAGGGACAAAACTTGGGGCTGGAGTTCCAGTGATGTCCTGAGAGTATTGCAGATAAATTAGGCTTGCTGGGTATCTCCAGGGTGGGCCATAGTTGATATGGGAAATAAAATCCTCTCAGGACCAACAGCTTAGGAGCAAAAGTGTGGAGCTTACCAAAATATCTCCTGGCTACTCATTAAATCAAGATTCTGTAAATAGAAGTTCTGTGGATGTAGAAAGTAAATGGAGAAGTTATAACTTAAAATATTCTGGAGAAGTTTTGCTGGTGGGTTACTTCAAACTCTGTAATGTGGAACAGATTACACAGCTGTGGAATAGGCTGTTCTTGGCAGAATCAGGAATAGGAGGAGAGGCCAGTCCAGGCATTGGTTTCCATAGTGAACAGAAGAAGGGGGGTTGCCCCAGAGCCTCCAGTGGATAGTACGCATGCTCACAGTGCAGGGCCCCAGAGGCCCTGGATGAAATGTGAATCCTTCTGGCTCTTTCCTGTCCACATAGGCAGCAACCTCCACCTTGGAGCCCCCAGATGGGCCCCAAATGCCTTTCAGGCCAAGGAACTGAAACAGAGAATTCACTTTAATGTGTTCAGCAAATATTATTGAGCAATGTCTTTCATGTGCCTGGAAGATTTGCATTTTATAAAAGTAGCTCAGTCTGAGGGAGAAAATCATGGCATTGGAACTGTTTGATAGCCGGACCCCTTTTCGTTAGAAAAGAATATGAAGTGAGGAAAGGCAGTGCTGCTGCCCACAGTTGGGAGGATGTTAGGGAGGGGACTCTCCCCTAGCTCCTTATCCTGTTCAGCCTCCCCAGGGAGACAGTGTTCAGGCTTATCCTTCCAAGACCTATCACCCGTACTGAAACAAAGGCCTTCTAGCCCTGCTCAGTCCCGCAAAACAGCCTGCCAGCATTCAGGGTGAGAGGGCTCAGGGTGTCTTTCAAAAGTTCACCTAGATACAGAGTTAAGGCTGGAGTTGGAGGCAGGGGAGGAAGCAGAGCAGAGAGGCCAGTAGGGGTCCCTTCACAAGAACCCATGTGAGAAAGGGTGATGGCTTGCATTTCGTCTTTGTTTGCCAATTATTAATTAACACTATGTTTCAGGCATTGAGCCTGGGGATATAATAAGAGACAGGGTCTTCGTAATCTATGATATGGGGAAGTGGCAGAGAAAAAGAGCCTTAAAGAAGAAAACAAATGAGTAACCAGATAATCGTATGTTGTGATGCATATTGTGAAGGAAACTTGACATTGTCACAGAGAATGGGAATAAGGGAGCTGATGTTCAACAGGGATGCCAGGTAAATAAAAATGAAAGATGTAAATAATAATGAAAAGCAAGGGAAGGCTGACCACTAAGGACAATCAGGATTCTGCCTTGGCTGGCTGGATTGAGCAGTGTGGTGTAGCTAGGAGTTCAGGTGCCATTTCCCGAAACTATGTGGAGAGAGGGACTAAAAGCTCCTGGGAAGAGGGAGCAGACACGCCCAGCAGATATCTGGGTGGACAGGTCTCAGCAAAGAGACCTGGACTGGAAAGAGAAGTTTGGGAGGTAAAGAAGGTAAACCACATCACTGTGAGAGTATCTAGATCAGGGTTATTCAAAGGGATCCATCCTGGCACAAGGGTGGGATAACTTTTCATTGTGAGAGTGTAGCACACAGCACAGAAGCTGTTCCCCTTGCACACAAACATACCCACATGCACACACATGCACAAATACCCTCCAGACTTGGGAAAACCAAGGAGAAAGTGGAAAAAAGAAAAAAAAATGACACCTATTCCAAACGACACCAAAAATCCTTTTATGGGTAGCATGACCTCCAGTTGAGAATCACTGAAAAAAACAAGAGAGAAGAGTGAAGATAGACAGGCACAGCAACAGACTCACATAATTTAAGCTTCTTTAAAGACTATCATATGATCTTCCTTATTGGGTCTATTTCTGAGACATATTAAAATAGATTGCCTCATCTTAAACAATCTTCTCTAAGCTAAATCCTATTCAAGAAGACTTTGAGTTCAAGTTTTTGGTGTATTATTCCTTTTACATATTACCAGGTTTAATTTGCCAATATTGTGTTGAAAATTCGTATGTATATACTCACCAGGGATATTGATTTGTAGTTTTCTCTTTTTGTAATATCTGCATCTGGTTTTGATATCAGTATATTATAAGCTCATAAAACTACTATTCTTTCCTTCTCTTCAGTTTATGGAATAAATTGTGTAGAATTGGTTTTATTTCTTCTTTAAATATTTGATAGAATTTGTCAGTGAAACCATTAGTTCCTGGAGATTTCTCTTTCAGATGGATTGCAACTATGAATTCAATTTTATAAAAGTGTTGTAAGCCTATTCATATTATCTTTTCATGATGGGTGGGTTTGGGTACTTTATGATTTTTAGGGGTTGGTCCATTTCATTTGTCAAATTTATGTGTGTAGTGGTGTTTGTAATGATTTCTATTATACTTTTTCTTCAGTGATCAATTTATCTGCTAAGCTCAGTCTTGGATTTGTCATCTATATTGAGAAAACACACACACAGACACACACACACACACACACACACACACACAGCACCCATGCCATAGTTACTCTTCTAGAAAGCCCTGAGTCCTCCAGTCCTCCAGATACTCCTGGGACAGTTGAAAACTCTCTGTCTGCACCTTCTCAAGTGTTTGAAAGTCTCTTTGTCCAACCATCCTCTAAAAGTTGAGTTTTCTTTCACTCTTGGGTGAGGCAAAGACATAAAATGTAATCAAAATGTTTGTACCCTCATAATATCCTGAAATAAAAAAAAGTTGAGTTTTCTTGAGCTCTTATCTCATGTCTTTTGCTCTTTTCATTCTATGTTCTGATAAATGCCATCTCCCAGAGCTTGAATTGTTTATACATCAGTAAGTCCTACTTATATTTCTCTAGACTAAAATGTATGTTGTGTGATCTATAACTGGATATCCCATGTGTAAGGACATCTTAACACTATGTTAATGGCAGAAGTTTATTCTTTCATAGATATGGCAACCTGCAGTGTGAAATCAAGTTGTTGCTATGTCCATGCTTCCATCAAAGCCTTCAAAGAAGAATCCCTCCTTGCCTCTGCTATCTTCCAGTAGCTTCTGGCCTTCCTTGACTTGAGGCAAAACAACTCTAATATCCACCAATGTCTTCACATGGATCTTCATGTGGCTGTGTCCTCCATGTGTCTCTGTTTCTCTGATTTCCTTCTGTCTCCTGCAAGGACACCAGTGATTAGATTTAGGGTTACCCTAAATCCAGAATGATCTCATTTTGAGATCCTTAACTTAATTATATCTGCAACAATACTTCTTTTTTTTTTCTTTTTACTGCATGAAGTAACATTCACATGTTCCAGAGATTAGGGCATGGGTATTGTTTTTTTAGGGGGGGGGCTGTTTTTACCCTGCGACAGGGGCCAATAATGTATTAAACAAATTGAGAATCCAGATATTTTATTAATTTGAGAAGAAGAGAATAACCTGGGTGCTTGCAAAAAAAATAAAAATATTTGGGAAAAATAGCAAAATTCTTTCCCTCCAGAAAGTCATGGAAGGAGGGATTAATAAAAAATTATTTTAAATGGTATAGAGTATCCTGAGATTTATCAGTAACCATGGATTCTTTCACATTAAGAGACAATTAATCTGGCAAAGGCTCTAGATAAAGTCTAAGTCCGACATTTCTCCTACCTCCTAGGTGTCTGGTATGGCACAGTCACACTGGCCCACAATAGGTGCTCTCAAGAGGCGAGGAGGTTCACTATCTCAATATCATTAGGTCCAGTTGGCTACCTCATGGTGTCTCATGGAAAATAGCCACAAATCCAGCTTATCCACTGATAAATTATGATCATACATTCAGGTACCAGCTTTTGAAATAAGTATAATAATTCAGTTTATGAAGATGGGACCCCATCATCCTCATGTTGGTCAGAATCCTTAGCTGCTTCCACCTGCTCACATGGTCAGAGATTAATTTTTATAATTACATAAGATTATGTAAAATATTTTAATAATCATGACATTATATGGGCCCCCTTTATATTATTATGTGAAAAGGGGAGATAAATGAGCCCCATTCTGATATAGGCTTCTTGTATTGCTGCTACTCTGTCGAATCGCAGTGCAATGGGTACTTCGATTCTGGCAGTAATTACCCAGCATTGGCAAAAATCCTATAAGTTGAAGGGTGTTGTCCCCAACAAAATTGCTCTTATTTCTGATGTCAGCTGCACTTCAGGGGTTCTCAGGAAACCCATACCTCTGACTGAATAGCCATACATTTGGTGTTTCCCATGACTGTTAGGTTCAATAATTTGCTAGAATGACTAACAGAACTCACTGAAAGTGCTGTACTTGTGATCACAGTTTTCTGTTAAAGGATAGACACAGGATTAATTCTGGGAGGGGGAGCAGAGTTTTTATGATCTCTCCCTGTGAGATTGGGGCATGTCACTCTCCAGGAACATTCATTTGTTTATGAACCAGGAAGCGCCACTGAGCCACATTGTTCAGTGTCTTTATTGGGATTTCATGTGTAGGCGTGATTACTTAAATCATTGGTTATGTGATTGCACTCAACCTCCAGGCCCCCTTCCCTCCTTGGAGGTAAGGCAGCTGAATGTCCCATCTCTCTAATCATGTAATTGGTCTTCCTGGTGATTAGCCCCCATTCTTATCTAATGGTGCATTATGAGTCACTTCCTCAGTATAACAAAGATACTCCTATCACTCAAGAAATTCTAAGAAATTTTTAAGTTACAGCCAGGAACCTGGGAAAAACACCAGACAAATTCTTAATTACACCACAGCCTTTGATAAAGTAACTTGAATTCATTCTTCCCCCTTCTTCGTACTCTAGCTTTCTGTATTCAATGTCTGCTACAACCTTCTTTGGACTGAAATCTCTTCCCTACAAGAAAAGTTGTAAAGAGGCTTTACTGTTCATAGAAGACAGGGGTCTACAACCATAGGTCTTAATTTAGGGCCCAGAAGCTAGCTCATTCATCGTAGTACAGGGCTGTAAATAGGCATATATGCTGTTTAATATGTGCCTTTGAAAACCTTGGTTTTCATGTATCTTAATTTTTTTCACCATTCTCTCTCTTCCCACAGATGAATCTCCATGGCTTATTTTTAACAGCTTTATTGAGGTGTAACCAATATATGATATACTGCAAGTATTTAAAGTATATAACTTGACAAATTTTGACATATAAATCCATGCAACCATTACCCCAGTCAAGATAATGAACATATCCATCCATCACCCCCACAAGTCTCCTCATGTCCTTTTGTAATTATTCCCTCTACCACCCACTCTTACTTTCTACGGAAACCAGTGATGTGTTTTCTGTCGCAATTGAGTAGTCTTCATTTTCTAGAATTATACATAAATGAAATCATACAGTGCTTAATCTTTTTTATTTGGCTTCAACATATAACTTCAGAATAGTTATTTTGAGATTATTTTATGTTACAGCTTATACTGAAAGTTATTCATTTTATTGTTGAGTAGCAGTCCATTGTATGACTATGTCAATTTTTTTGCCATATGTCTATTGATAACATTTTGATTGTTCCTAGTTTGAGGCTATTACAAATAGAATTGCTAAGGACATTCATGTAAAAGACTTTGTATGAAAATATGCCTTCAATTCTTTTACTAGAAATGAAATAAATATCTGGATCATATGGTAGGTGAATATTTAACTTTTAAAGAAAATATTTTTAAAACGTTTCCCAAAGTTTTTTTAACATTTTACATTTCAACTGGTAGTGCATGAGAATTTCCTCCACATCCTTGCAAACACTGAATACAGTCAAAATTTACTGTTTTAACCATTATAATAGGAGTGTAGTGGCATCTCATTCTATGTTTAATTGTATTTACCTAATGGCTAATGACATTGAGCACTTTTTCATGTGCATTTCATCATCTACATATAATCTTTGGTGAAATGTGCTTTGAAAATATTTTATACCAATTGTGGCCTTTTCATTCTCTTAAGTGTATGTGTGTGTGTGTATACACATATATATACACACACATATATATATACACATGCATATGTACATATATATGTGTGTATATATATACCACACATATATGCACATATATTTATAAAATTTGATTTTATTTCAGAGTATTACAGAGGTACCAATGTTTTGGTTAAATAAATTGCTTTGTATATTTTGAGTCAAAGTTATAAGTGTAAGCATCAGCCAGATAGTGTGCATTGTACCCATTAGGTGTGAATTTACTCATCTCCTCCTCCCCCCTCCCATATACTTGATTTCTGATGAGTTTTATATCCATATGTGCACATGAATGTTGTTTGATTAGTTCCAATTTAATAGTGAGCGTATGTGGTGTTTGTTTTTGCATTCTCGTGACACTTTACTTAGAAGAATGGTCTCCAGTTCCATCCAGGATAATAGGAGAGGTATTAGTTCATCATTTTCTTATGGCTGAGAAATACTCCATAGTATACACATACCACATTTTATTAATCCACTCATGTATTGATGGACACTTGGGTTGTTTCCACATCTTTGCTGTTGTGAATTTTGCTGCTATAAACATTTGGGTACAGGTGTCTTTTTTATAGAGTGTCCTTTTTTTCCTTTGGGTAAAGACCCGGTAGTGGGATTGCTGAATGAAGTGGTAGATCTACTCTTAGTTCTTTATTTCCATACTGCTTTCAGTAGAGGTTGTACTAGTTTGCAGTCCCACCCACAGTGTGTAAGTGTTCCTATCTCTCCATATCCACACCAGCATTTGGTGTTTTGGGATTTTTTGATAAAAGACATTCTCACTGGACTTAGGTAATATTTCATTGTGGTTTTGATTTAAATTTCCCTGATGATTAGAGATGTTGAGCACTTTTTTATATGTTGCTGCCATTCTTCTGTCTTCTCTTGAAAAATTTCTATTCATGTCTTCTGCCCACTTTTTAATAGAGTTCTTTGATTTTTTTTTCTTGCTGATCTGTTTGAGTTCTTTGTAGATTCTGGTTATCAGCCCTTTGTCAAATATATAGCATGCAAATATTTTCTACCATTTTGCAGGTTGTCTATTCACTCTATTGATTATTTCCCTGCTGTGTAGAAGCTTTTTAATTTAATCAGGTCTCATTCATTTATTTTTCTTCTTGCTGTGATTACCTTTGGGGTCTTATTCATAAATTATTTTCCTAGGCCAAAGACTTTAAGAATTTTTCCAACATTTTCTTCTAGAATTCTTATACTTTCATGCCTTAGGTTTAAGTCTTTTATCCGCCATGAATTAATTTTTGTGAGAGATGAGGATCCTGTCCCAGCCATCCACATGCGGTTATCTAATTTTCCCACCACCAATTACTGAATAGGGATTCTTTACCCCCATGCATATTTTCATCTGCTTTGTTGAAGATCAGATAGTAATATGAGGATGGATTCATATCTGAATTCTCTGTTCTCATCCATAGATCTGTGTCTGTTTTTTGTGCCAGTACTATACCATTGTGGTTCTTATAGCTTTGTAGTATAGCTTGAAGTCTGGCAAATGAGGCCTCTCAATTTGTTCTTTTTACTTAAGGTTATCTTGGCTATTTGGGCTCTTTTCTGGTTCCATATGAAGCATATAATTACTTTTTCTGGATCTGCGAAAAATGACATTGGTATTTTAAGAGTGATTACATTGAATCTGTACATCAATTTGGGTACTACAGCTATTTTAACAATGTTGATTCTGCTGATCCACGAGCATGATGTGTTTTTTCATTTGTTTACATCTCTGGGATTTCTTTCTTCAGTGTTTTATAGTTTTCCCTGTAGAGGTCTTTCACCTCCTTGGTTAAATGTATTACTGTGTGTTTTTTTTTCTTTGTTGCTATTGTGAAGGTATTGAGTCTTTGATTTCATTCTCAGCTTGACTGTTGTTGGTGTATAGGAGTGCTACTGATTTGTGTACATTGATTATTTAACCAGAGACTTTGCTGAATATATTTATGAATTCCAGGAGTCTTTTGACAGAATCTTTGGGTTTTTTAGATACAAGATCTTATCGTCAGTGAAGAGTGATAATTTGACTTCTTCTTTCCCCATTTGGATATGCTTGATTTCCTTCTCTTGCCTAATTGCTCTGGCTAAGACTTTCAGCACTATTTTGAACAGAAGTGGTGACAGGGGACAACCTTGTCTGATTCCAGTTCTTACCGGGAATATTTTCAACTTTTCCCCATTCAGTACAATGTTGGCAGTGGATTTGCTGTGTATGGCTTTTATGATATTGAGGTATGTTCCATCTATGCCTATTTTGTTTGGACTTCTTATCATAAAAGGGCACTGAGTTTTGTCAATTGTTTTTTCTGCATCTATTGAGAGAATCATATGGTCTTTGTTTTTGCTTCTATTTATGTGGTGACTCACATTAATAGATTTGCATGTGATGAACCATCCTTGCATCTCTGAGATGAAGCCAACTTGATGGCAGTGGATTATTTTTTTTGATGTACAGCTGAATTTGGTTTGCTAGGATTTTATTAAGAATTTTTGTATTTATAGTCATAAGGGATAATGGTCTGTAGTTTTCTTTTATTTGTTGTATCCTTCTCTGGCTTTGGTATCCTGATGACATTGGCTTCATAGAGCAAGTTGGGGAAAATCATTTTCTTCTCGATGTTATGAAATAATTTCTGCAGCATAGGTACAAGTTCACCTTTGTAGCTCTGGCCAAATTCTGCTGTGAAACCATCTGGTCCAGGGCCTTTATTTCGTTGGAAAAGTTTTTATTGCTGATTTAATATTTTTGCTCATAATTGGTCTGTTCAGGATTTCTATTTCTTTCTGATTGAGCCTAGGGAGGTTTCATGTTTACAAGAAGTCATCCATTTCCTCAACATTTTAAAGTTTATATACATAGAGATTTTAATATTATTCAGAGATGATCTTTTGTATTTCCATGGTATCAGTTGTAATATCTCCTTTTTTAATTTCTGATTGAGATTATTAGTGTCCTTTCTTTTCTGACGCTGGTTAATCTAGTGAGAGGCCTGTCAATTTTGTTGATCTTTTCAAAGAACCAACTTTTTGTTTTATTAATCTTCTGTGTAATTCTTTTGGAATCAATTTCATTTAGTTCTTCTCTTAACTCAGTTATTTCTTTCTTTTTTAATTTTTATTTCAGCAGTTTTGGAGTAGTATGCTCTGTAAATGTCTGTTAGGCCCATCTTTTCTAGAGTTCTGTTTAAGTCCAATGTTTCTTTGTTTATTTTCTGTTTGGAGGATCTGTCCCACTCTTTCAGTGGGATGTGGAAGTCCCAGTCTATTACAGTGCAGCTGTTTATAATTTTATTTAGATCAAGTAGTATTTGCTTTGTTAATCTGGATATACCTGTGTTAGGTACATAGATATTTAGGATTGTTATGTCAACTTGTTGAATTGCTCCCTTCACCATTATATAATGGGTGTCGTTGCCTTTCTTTACTTTGGTGATTTGAAATTTATGTTATCTGATATGAAAATGCCCACACTAGCTTTATTTTGGTTTCCATTTGCATGGGATATTGTTTTCCATCCCTTCATCTTGAATCTGAATGAGTCCTTGTGAGTTAGATGCCTTTCCGGGATACAATAGATACATGGCTTGTATGTTATTTTTATTCATTAGGCCAGCCTATGTCTCTTCAATGGGCAGTTTAAGCCATTAACATTAACTGAAAGAATTGATAAGTGGAGTGGATTTCTGTTCATACTATTGCCTGGAACTTTATTTCTTTGTTTTACCTCTTGAGCCACTGTAGTAGTTGGGCTCTGAACTTTAGCATTTGGATAATTTTACACTGGTGGGTGTCTATTGTGCTGATCAGTGTGTAATGCAGATCTGAGTACTTTCTGTAGGGCAAGTCTGATCTTGACACATTCCTTCAGCATTTGCTTGTCTAAGAAAGTTTTTACTTCTCCCTCATATAGAAACTTAGTTTTGCAGGATACAAAATTCTAGGTTGGCCATTATTCTTCTTGAGAAGAGTGAAAATGGGTCCCCAATCCCTTCTGGCATATAAGGTCTCAGTTGAGAAATCCTCAGTTAGTCTTATGGATTTTCCTTTGTAAGTTACCTCATGTTTTCACTTTACGGTTCATAGGAGTTCCTCTTTCATGTTAACTTTGGCTAATCTGATGACTATAAGTCACGGTGATTGATTCTTGGTGATGAATCTCCCAGGAGTCTGTTGTGCCTCTAAGACCTAGACATTGAGATTTCTATCAAGACCTAGGAAATTTCCCTCAAGTATTCCCTCAAATATGTTTTCCAGTTTTTGTGTATTTTCTTCTTCACCCTGAATTATGCCTTTAATTCTTATGTTAGTCCTCTTTTAATAATCCCTTATTTCTTGTAGGCTTTGTTCTTTCCTCTTATTTTTCTGTTCTTTCTCTTTGACTGACTTGTTTAATTCAAAGATATTATCTTTTAGCTCTGAGATTCTTTCTTCTGCCTGATCTAGCCCACTCTTCAGGCTTTCCACTGTGTTTTGTATTTCCTTGAATGAATTTTCCATTTCCAGAAACTCTGTTTGATATTTATTTATTTATTTATTTATTTATTTATTTATTTATTTATTTATTTTAGTGAATTTTTCATCCATTTTCTTCATTGTTTTTGTGGTTTCTTTATGGTGGGTTTCTATTTTCTCTTGTATTTCATTGACCTTCCTTACAATCCATATTCAAAATTCTTTACCAGTCATTTCAATATTCTTGTTTTGTTTCATTTTGGTTTGTTTTCTGTCAGTATGAAGTTATTGTTTTCTTTTGGGGGCATCCTTTCACTCTGATTTTTCATGTATTCAGAGATATTTCACTGATTTCTTCTCACTTGGAGCAGCTTTTGATTTTTAGTTTTGGATTTTCTTTTAATTACCTAATTACATGCCCAGTTTTAACCTCTGAGAAAGTGGGTGGTGCTTATGGATAAGACTCAACTACATCCTATATGATTGAGTCAGTAAATGCTACAAAGAGTGCTCAAATTGACCTCCCTATCAGTAGGTAGTGCTTGCCAGAAGAAACAAGCTGCTATGTTGTTTTTGGTTTCGGTGATCATCAGCTCTAGTCCCTCTGGAGAAGCACTTGATTTTATCCTGAACTTCAGATTAATCCTTATTCTCCACAAAAGCAGAGGCAGGTTGGGGAGTGCAGTTGGGTGAGGCTGGGTTGGGAGAACTTGCCCTCAGGCTCCACGAAAGCTGAAAATTTACCCATTTCAGCAGGGGGTCAAAGGTCTGTTCCCAGCTTCTAGGCACAGCCACGTGGTAGCAGCTGTAGTGGCCTCACCAAATCACACATCTCCCCTCCTTTCCCTTGGGAAAGGTGATTGAGACCTGGGAGTATGGGATCTGGCCTGTGGGCCTGTTCCTAATACCCCAAGATCAACTCCCTGACCATTCCAGGGAGCTACTGCTCCTCAGTTGCCCAGGGGATGCATAAGCATGCAGTGTTCTCTGCTGCCAGATGATTTTAACAACTGCAGGATAATGTAAGTGTTCTGAGCACATTTATAGTTGGATAGGCTAAGCTGTGATGCTTGATGGGTTGATACATGTATTAAATGCATTTTTAACTTATGATATTTTCAACTTACAATGTGTTTCTCAGGACAAAACCCCATGTTAAGTTGAAGAGCATCTGTATTTTTTCACAATCCTTGTGTCATCTCTTATTTTTCTTTTGCTGTGCAGAAGCTTTTTAGTTTGATGCAATCCCATTTGTCCATTTTTGCTTTTGTTGCCTGTGCTTTTGACGTCATATTCAAATCATTTCCAAGACCAATATTGTGGAGGTTTTCCTTTATGTTTTCTTCTAGTAGTTTTACAGAGTCAGGTCTTATGTTTAAGTCTTTAACTCATTTTAGTTGATTTTTGTATAAAATGCGAGATAAACATCCAATTGCATTCTTCTGCATGTGGAAATCCAGTTTTCCCAGCACCGTTTATTGAAGACACTGTTCATTTCCCATTGTGTGGTTCTAGAAACTTTCTCATAAATTAATTGACCATAGATGTCTGGGTTTATTTTTGGACTCTCTATCCTGTTCCACTGGTCAACATGTCTATCTTTATGCCATGCTGTTTTGATTACTACAGTTTTGCAATATATTTTGAAATTAGGAAGTGTGATGCCTCCAGCTTTGTACATTTTGCTCAAGATTATTCTGGTTATTTGGGATCTTTTGTGATTCCATATGAATTTTAAGATTCTTTTTCTATTTCTGTGTAAAATGACATTAGTATCTTTATTAAAATTGCATTGCATCTCTAGGTTGCTTTGGGTAGTATGAAAAATTTTAACGGTGTTTATTCTTCCAATCCATGAACATGAGACATCTTTCCACTTATTTTATTGTATTTATTTATTTATTTATTTTTGAGACAGAGTCTCACTCTGTCATCCAGGTTAGAGTGAATTGGTGTCATCATAGCTCACTGAAAACTCAAACTCGTCGGCTCAGGCAATCTTCCTGCCTCAGCCTCCCAAGTAGCTGGGACTACATGTGCGCACCACCAAGCTTGGCTATTTTTCCTATTTTTTGTACAGACCAGCTCTCAATCTTGCTCAGGCTGGTCTCAAACTCCTGACCTCAAGCAACCCTCCCTTCTGAGTCTCCCAGAGTGCTAGGATTACAGGTATGAACCACTTGACCTGTCCTCTTTCCATTTATTTGTGTTATCTTAAATTTATTTTATCAATGTTTTATTATTTTTAGAATGCCAATCTTGCACTTCTTTGGTTAAATTCACCCCAAAGTATTTTTTTTATGTTATTGTAAATGAGATTGCTTTCTTAATTTACCTTTTGGATAGTTCATTGTTAGTGTGTACAGCAAGCAGAGACAATTTCTCTTTTTTTTTTGTCCTCCCTTTTTTTTCCTTTGGATGCTCATTATTTATTTATTTTTGTTTGCTTAATTGTTCTGGCTGCTCCTTAGTATTTTTTCCCTTCCTTCAGCTATCTTAAGAGGAGAGTTTGTATTTCTGACCCTTCCCCAGGGGTAGGACTTTATTTATTCTGTTAACCTGTCTCAACCTCTGTGGGTTTTCCCTCAGCGCTCTATGGCTGTAGTTTTTGCTGCCCTTCTCCCTGTAGAGAAAGGCATTTGTTACTTAGAGGATATATGTGGTTTGTATTTCTTTAGTTGCTACTGTTCCTCTATCCATTGTGAAGATTTTTCTATAATCTTTGGAATCTACTCTATAAGACCTAGTGGCGGAGTCTTATAGAGTTCCTTGAGGAACTTCAAGGAAGGAAAATCCACGAAGAAGATGTAACCCTCAACAAATTGTCACTAACTGATCAACACTATGGTGCTCACATAGCAGTAATATTCTCCAGGGATTAGAGGGTTGGGGGTGTAAACTCGCAACTAATGGACGTGGTGTGCGTTGTAGAGGGGAAGGGCATGCCTCTAACCCTTGCTTGGGTGAGGCAAAGTCATAAAATGTAACCAAAATATTTGTACCTTCATAATATCCTAAAATAAAAATAAATAAAAAAAGAAGATGTAACCCTGTCCCCCATATGTCTATGACCCTCAAGACTTCATGCTGTCATATCTCTAAGTAGAAACTAAGTAGAAACATTTATCTCTAAGTAGAAACTGAAAACTCCAGTTTTTGCCTTAATTGTATTTTATGCGATATTTTATGTGATACTGATATAATTAGGTTCATATATTTTATCTTAGACTGTTTGTTTTCTATTTATCCTATCTGTTATCTGTTCCTATTTCCTCTTTCATTCTGCCACCTATGTATTGCATATTTTTATGATTTCATTTTATCTCCTTTACCTATTATCTATAACTCTCTATTTTATTATTTCAGGGTTTAGAATATGCATATTTATCTTAATACAATCAGTCTTCAAATGATATTATACTACTCTATGTATATTATGTATATTTCCAAATAATTGTTTACTTCCTTTTTCCTCCTCTACTGTTGAATTATTGTTTTTCTGTTTTTTATTTTTACATATGTTATGTCTCATTTTACATTGTTATTATTTCCATTTAGCTAGTCGATTATGTTTTCCAGAGATATTTATTATTTTGGAAAGAATAAATATTTTTTTATCATTTCCAGTGCTCTTTGTTCCTTTGTGTACATTGTGTTTTCTCAGCCCTGGCATCTTGACACTATTGATGTCATGTGCTGAATAATTCTTTATGGAAGGGAGGAGGTTCTATATTGTTCATTACATGATTTTTAGCTCTATTCCTTGTCTCTTACATACAAAATACATGTAGTAACTCACCCTTCTGACCTCAATCATGACAACCCAAAATTATGTCAGGCATTGTTAAACATACTCTGGGAGAAAAAAAATGCTCCTAATTAAGAATTGTTGGTGTAGATTTATATTTCCATTTGGTATCAGTTTTCTTCTGCCTGAGATTGTCTTTAACATTTTTTTTAATTGTGGGTCTACTAGTGATTATTTCTTTCAGCTTCTAAAAAAATTGAGTTGAAATTTACATAACATAAAATTAACCATTTAAAAAGAACAACTCAGCCGGGCGCGGTGGCTCACGCCTGTAATCCTAGCTCTCTGGGAGGCCGAGGTGGGCGGATCATTCTGAGCTCGGGAGTTCGAAACCAGCCTGAGCAAGAGCGAGACCCCGTCTCTACCAAAAATAGAAAGAAATTAATTGGACAGCTAAAAATACATAGAAAAATTAGCCGGGCATGGTGGCACATGCCTGTAGTCCCAGCTACTCGGGAGGCTGAGGCAGAAGGATCGCTTGAGCCCAGGAGTTTGAGGTTGCTGTGAGCTAGGCTGACGCCACGGCACTCGCCCCAGGCAAGAAAGTGAGACTCTGTCTCAAAAAAAAAAAAAAAAAAAAGAAGCCTGAGGGAGCCTGTTTGCTGCTTCCAGCATATGAGGACACACAGAAGGTGCCATCCATGAGGAAGGGGCCCTCACCAGACACCAAATCTGCCGGCATCTTGATCTTGGACTGCCCAGCCTCCAGAACCGTAAGCACGTAAATTTCTATTGTTTATAAATCACTCAGTCTAAGCAGCCCAAATGGACTAAGAGAACAATCATGTCATCTGTGAATAAAGATAGCTTTATTTCCTTCTCCCCAATCTGTATGCCTTTTATTAATATTTCCTATTCTTATCTTATTGCATTAGTTAGGACTTCCAGTACAATGTTGAAAAGGAGTGGCTAGAGGGAACATCCTTGCCTTGTTCCTGATTTTAGTGGGAAAGCTTCTAGTTTTTCAATTTGCCTCAGATTTCACAGCCGATATTTTGTCACTGGCTACCTGCTATGATTATAAGTCCCTTAATAACTTTTAACACAAAGTATAACTCTATGGAGCTGGTGACTTTTTGGGAGGTATCGTTACACAAATGCAAATAGTAAATATGTATTATCATGAAAACTGTATTCATGGAATTTGATTAAGTGTTGCCAACTCCCTTTATCTATAATGCCTGTTTGCACAGAATACCTTAGGAACATATTTCCTGCAATGCTAATTTTCAAAATTATTCCAAATTAATTATTAATAATGTAATATAATTAATATATAATAATATAATTAATTATATTATCAGACACCTTAGAATGATTCATCTCTTAAAGGCTCTTGGTAGATACTATGGCTTTTAGGGTACCTGACATAAGAATTTTTTTGTCTTATATTTGCCTTTATATTCACTTAACATCAAGAATCCCATCTAAAATACACAGGTATCTCTTCTGAAACTCCTCCATTTGCCCCAACCAGGTTAGAAATGAGGTGAAAGGAAAAGCCTTTGGATAAGATGTGGGTTGGGAGAGTAAGACAGATCATTCTATAGATAGATTAAGCTTTTTGTAAATATTATAACTGGTGAATAGTGAATATGACGTAGAAAATAAATATAATTAAAACGTTTTGTTCTACAACTTGTTAACCTCTTAAAAATAATAGTGCAATTACTACTAAAGATTGAGTGTTGATATACTTAAGAAAAATTGGTGCTACTGTTTTGAAAATGAGATCGTGTGCTATAAATGCAGCTCAACTAGATATAAACTTTAGTTCACAAATTAATGTTGTCAAAGGAATGAGTAAAGAGAAGATAGCTTTTAACCAAAGACGTAATTTCATTCTAAATCATGTAGTGTCATCAAATATGGCCATCTAGAAGTTGGCTGTTTTTCTTTACACAGAAAGTTATGTATTCTGGATGGTCTTATTTATTTATTTATTTATTTATTTATTTTTTAAAGACAGGATCTCACTCTGTCACCCAGGCTGGAGTGCATGGTGAGATCATAGCTCACTGCAGCCATGAACTCCTGGGCTCAAGTGATCCTCCCACCTCAGTCTCCTGAGTAGCAGGGACTACAGGTGTGTGCCACCATTCCTGGCTAATTTTTAAAAATTTTTGTAGAGACAGGGTCTCACTATGTTGTCCAGGCTGGTGTAGAACTGGCTTCCAATGATCCTTCCACCTTGGCCTTCCTAAGTGCTAGGATTATAGGCGCAAGCCACTGTGCCTGGCCTGGATGTTTTTTTAAAAAAGAAAATATTTTAAATCCCACCAACTGACCTTTCTATCAATCTCTAATGGACCAAGATATTTTTTCTCAGTAATCTCTTAAGTTTCTTTAAATTGAATACCTACACAATACAGAAGTTAGATTTGTTTGTATATAAGACTGCTTCTACCTGAAATGCTGAACAAGCCCTTGGGGTTTATCTTGTACATGGTATTTTTAGAGTTAATAGTGCGTGATCCTATTTTATAAACTCTTAAATTATTCATTTGACATATAGTATATGCATAGTATCAATATCAACTGTCTCTTAAAAGTTAGCCTATCATTGTAAAATATTTTTTGGTCATTTGAACTAAGTAGTGCCACTTGAATCAAATGTTTTTTCCAATGTCATTTAGCAAACAACCATTTTTATCCTGGGCAACTCACAAAATCCCCAAGTCTTCTATTTGTATAATGCAACAGAATACAGTTGTTACGCTGTGAATTTGTGGTTTTTATTCACTCTGTTTCTGGAGCCCAGGTTAGCAAAATTAGGGGAACATCCCTAAAGAGAGTTATTTCTCTTAAGAGAATAAGCCAAAAATTTCAGGCTAAAACAGTCAACTTAACAAATCCCCCCAAATCTGCAGCGCTGGGACTGCTGTTGGTGCTTTCTGTAAGGTGGATGAATAACATCGGGCGGCTCACTTTTACAATCCCGTGTGCCTTCCAAATAAAAACATATCCCAAACCAGAAAATAATTTGCTATTTAAATTAAGAATTGCAGACATGAAGTAGACACTGTCCTGCATGTTTTGTAAACAGGTGACATTTTACTGGGGTCTGGGGGAAGGGCGAAGGGGGCGTTAGTGTTTGGTGGGTACAGAGGTTCCTCTTGGGATGGTGAAAAGTTCTGGAGGCGGGTCGTGCTGATGGTTGCACAACGCTGTGAATGTACTTAATGGTAAATTTTATGTTATGTGTGTCTCACCACAATTTTTTCTAAAAAAGGTCTTTCATGTGCTGACTTCGGTGCCTGCTCAGCCCTATTTCTGCTCTTCTTGGCCCTACGGCCACCCACCTGTGACACCAGCGAGTTGTAGTTCCCGGCCTCTCCTCCCCTGTTTCTCACCTCTGCTCGGGGGCCCCCCTCTTCCTCCCCGCCTGGCGCCTGGCTAGTTTCCCTCCCGTCTTTCTGAATCAGGAAGCGAACATTTGGGAATCACGTGCCTGATGACAGTTAGCTGTGGAAGTCCATCAGCGCCGAGCCCTTCTCCCTTGTTCCTTCCTCTTTGCAGCCCAGCAGCCTCAAGTCAGAAGGCACATGGGAGGGTCCTGGGGACCCTGGAATTACTGGTATTCCCCCGGGCCTGGCCCCAGCTGTGATGCAGACTTCCCTCTTTCTGGGAAGCCCCCACCCCTCCCCGCAGGGCATTTCTAAAGGAAAAGGGATTGAGGGGCATGGTCGAAGGGGTGGGGGGCCTAGACTCAAGTTTGTTGAGAGGTCAGTGTCCTAGGGAGTCTCAGTGATCTTGGGGGACAACCACAGCATCTTAGCATTGTGCAATTGAAAGAATTTAGCACCATGAGGCGTTGAGTGTGATGCTGAGCCAGGCCCGTCTCACCCTCCGGGACTCCTGCAGAACTGGACTCTGCGGGACACCTGCCTTTGAAGGGATCAACGTCCAGCGAGGCTGTGTCATCACTCAGCTCCCGAACGCTGTAGCACAGGTTGGTAACACTCTGTTCATGGGTCCTGAGGTTTTGAAAATGAAAGCAAAACTCTTCTTGATTCAAAAGATTCCAGGAGGCTAATAAAAAAGAAAAAAAAAAAGAGGAAGAAGCAAAAAGAGAGAAGCAGACATCTCTGTCTACGTGACCTTGGCTTCTTGTCATCCACTTGGCTCCCACTGCTGGGTCACCCGGCCTGTCTGAGGAGCTTCCTGTTCCTCTGGAGGAGGCCCCCAGCTCTGCCCACCGGGAGGCCCCGTCCTTGGATCTTCCTGGTCCTCCGGGAGGCAAGGGCAGGACATCGCCCCGGCCTCCTGCTATTTCCACCCTGAGAGGCCCTGAGAGAAATGATGGCTCCAAGAGACTTTGTTTTCTTAATAATCTTTTCTGATGACATAAACAACACTTGCTCGTTGGCAATTTGAAAAGCAGAGATAAGTTGTAAAAGAAAATCATCAAAATTACCACCTAGAGATAGTGAATATTGTAATTTCAGTTTTTACTTGTTTAAACTCTTAATTTTATTTCGAACTTACAGAAAATTGCAGAAAAAGAACATCCATGTACCCTCTACCCACATGCACCTGTGTAAACATTTTCCCCATTTGCTTTAACATTTGTGTTCCATCTGTCTATCCGTCCTTTATTTCTCGTCTGGATTCCAAGATGGACATTTTGCTGGACTCCGGTGTTCCTCGGCTTTGGTCCGTTTGGTGTTTGGTTCCCCAAACATAATCGCCAGGGTTATGTCAGAGAAGGGGCCTGGCCGTCGCGTCCCTGCTGTGCCCCAGACCCCAGCACTGGCCGTCATTCATTTGCGCTGTGGGCTGTCACCATCCCCACTCCGGGCACCAGCACACACCGAGTTGGGCTGCAGGCCGCATCTGTACAGCGGGACGTGTACTATTGCTTCGCGCGCTGTAATTGCCTTTTGCTCCTGTGACCTTAGCAGATAAGGCAACGAAAGTGCAGATAGCAGCATAGGAAACCGGGGAGACCCGAATGACATAATACAGCTTGGGTGGAGCTGGGTGTCACCTGGCAGGAGGAAAGGTGCACTCTCTAGTGTCACCACAGGCTGGGAAGGCATGTTTTCCTAGATGAGGGAAACCATGTTTTAAAACATCCTTTAAACCAGATGGCCAACAATTATGTTTAAAAGGCAAGATATGGCTGGGCACGGTGGCTCACATCTGTAATCCTGGCAGTTTGGGAGGCTGAGGCAGGAGAATTGCTTGAGTCCAGGAATTTGAGACCAGCCTAAGCAAGAGCGAGACCTCAACTGTACAAAAAATACAAAAATTATCCAGGTGTTGCGGCATGCGCCCATAGTCCCAGCTCCTTGGGAGGCTGAGGCAGGAAGATCACTTGAGCTCAGGAGTTCAAGGTTGCAGTGAGCTATGATGATGCCACCGCACTCTAGCCCAGGAGACAGAGCAAGATCCTGTCCCAAAATAAATAAATAAATGGCACGGTATAATTAAAGATTTTGAGACATTTTAGTTCTCTAGGAATGGAATCTTCCTGAAAATGTGGACCTCTAATATTCTTCCTTTTCAGTCCCTTCAATGACTTCTCGAGTACAAGTTTATTTTCAGACTCTTTCCGCTTTACTCATTCTCTACGTTATTGGAGATTCCCTGAACGTGTCATCTCAATAACAAAGTTATAAAATTTTAAACATGGCTAAATTAGGTTGCAGTTATAATCAGAGGAATCAGTAAGAGGGACTTAAGGGTTAGTGGAATGTTCTTCTCACAGTTGACAATGTCCTTATAGGAAACGATGTAACCTTGTCTAGGGGACCTGTTTTTTGGGTCATAAGATCTGATAAGGATATTCTAAATAAGGATATCCTCTATACATTTTTGTAAAGTTTGCTGAAGTGGTTTAAAATCCATTTTCATACAGTTTCAGTTGCACTTGGATTGATATTCTGAAAAGAACGTGCCCGAGGTTTCCCGAAGCTCCGTGCACAGAGCTGCCAGGCCAGCGCTTCCTGTCTGATGGGGGCTCACGGTGCTGAAGGCCTCAGAGCCTTCTAGGCAGAAGCAACAGGGTTGGTGCCACACAGAGAAAAGGATCGAGGGTATACGCAGAGCCCAGGCCAGGGGCCTGGGGGAGTTGGGCTGGAGAAGTAGATTTGGGGGCCTCAGCAGAGCAGTCACAGCTGGGACCTGGGACAGGGCCAATTCCTGGGGGGAGGGAGCCCAGAGAGAGGAGGGGTGGCCAGGGCTGGGCTGGGGAAGACCCAGAGAGAGGCCAGGAGGAGAGAAGGAGCCTCGGGGAAAGGAGCCACCCTGCAGGCCCGGAAAGCAGAGAAACGATGACACTGTCCCGCTGTTGCAGGGGGTTGGGGGCACCTCCACCTCGGCTCTGCCCTTGGCTGCATCATCCTTGGTCTCTGTCTCCAGTTGCTGGCTCTGTATCTTCTTGCTTCCATTCCCACTTTCATTTGCATTCCCTGTCCCCAGGGAGCTCTCTTTGGTCCTTTGAGCTCCATATATCTGCAGACAGAAGGCCCTCCTGGCACATGGCCTGGCCCACACTTCTCTGGCTTGGACACACGCATGCACGTGTGCACACACATACACACATGCACACATGCACACACACAGGTTGGAAAAAGATTTTGCCCACAGGTTGTCTAGGACTCACCTGGACGCCATCTCTGCACCACCCTAAGTCGCAGGTCCCGGCCCTCTAGGAGGCCTTAGATTCCCAACCTCTGAGTACAGGGTCAGATCCAGGTGGACAGGCACAGGCAGTGGGTGGGGAGCAGCCCAGTGTCTACCCCCGGTGCTCCCAGAAGGCAGGAGTCAGCCTGGACTGGTCTCTGTGCCCACAAGGCCCCAGCCCCAGGGTTTCCACACCACCTGGGTGCACTGGGTCGGGTCACAAGCATGGGGAGAGAAGATACTGGTCTGGGAGCCAGGTCTCCGGGCTTTGCTCCCTGGCTGTGTGTTGGGAAGGGAAGGGACCCAGGCTGAGCCCCACATGCTGGGTCCTGTACTGAGACTCCCCATTCAGTCACAGCAGCCTTGGGGAGCAGGAAGGAGTGTCCTCACCACTGAAGAGGTGAGGAAACAGCACCACTGGGGGTGAAGTGAGGATGTCCCTAAGGTCACCCTGAAGGTAGATGCCAGAGTGAGCATTGACAGAGAGATCCAGCAGGCCAGAAAGCCTGTGCTCCGTTCCCACACCTTAGAGCCCCTGGGACATTATAGGACCCGAGTCTCAGTGTCCCAGTCACGGGCTCTGCCTTTGCCCAGGGTCGCCCGCGAGCCGGCAGCTGTTCCTGTCCTCCGGAGGCTACACTGAAAACCCTCGGCTGAGACGACTAACAAATCCCGATTTTTCATCATTTCTGGTTCCACTTTGGGGGCCTCGTCTCCTGCTACCCGATCAGACCCCTGTCTACTCTCTTTGTTTTGTTTTTTTTTTTTCCTTTACATAATCCTGGGACGAAGCGAGGTTTACTCCGTCACCCTGGGTGGAGCAGTGCTTCAGCGACCACTTCCCGACGCGGGGCTCTGACAATCGGCTCTGGACGCGAATTCCTTCTCCCAGGGACTCATTACAGATGGCGTTTGATGTTCATGTGGCACCGGGGTTGGTGCCTATTCATTATTTCACTGCATTTTCCCTAAACATCAAGTGAGCACTGGCGATGTGCCAGGAGCTATGCTAGGTGCTAGGAATTCAAAACCAAAAAGGAGGGGCGATTTTAGTCAAAAGGGAGATACTTTCAAAATATGCAGCTCATCAGGGACAAAATGAGAGCCCTGGGCACTATTGGGATGGAACCGCCTGGCCTGGGCGAATTCAAGGAGGGCTTCCTGGGCGAGGAACGCTCCCAATTGCTGTTGAAGAAGGGCTACGCCAGCTGGGTTCACCTGCAGGGCAGGGTGGCTGGCCAGCTGTTCGCCTTCCACTGCTGGGGTGGTTCTGGGGAGAGTCGCCATGCTTGGACTCCGTTTCCCGACGTTCCCAAGCCTTTGCACCCGCTCTTGCCGGAGGGAGTGATGGTGAAAAGCCAGTGGGGTCCCCCTCTCCTTCCCCTTCCATCCCTGCATGCAGAAGTCCAAGGAGCTGGGACCCTGATTCGCCTGCTGAAGGCAAGTCCCCACATGCTGCCAAGGAACTGCCACGTGAGACTACGTGCAAGGGAGAAACAGGCATCTTTCGCCTGAGCTCTGGACCTCTCCAGAGGCCCAGCAGTGGGACAAGGAACTACTGCCACTCTGAAACTCTCCCTCACTGGGTCACTCCGTCGCTTATTCGCTCAATGCACACAAACTTGGTGCCCGGTGCTGATGACTCAGAGACGATGCCATCCTGCCCAGAATGTTCTTGCCAAGGGGAAGGCATCACCCAGGAACTCAGTGACAGGGTGGACAGAGCCCAGGAGGGAGGCTCTGGGCCGGCCAGAGGGGCATCTGTCCAGGAAGCTGCACAGAGGGGGCAGAGGGCCCAGCGACCACCATGGACGTCCCCAGAGATGGGAGAGGGGGACTGCCAGGCCCACTGCCTTTTCCTGCTGTGTGTCCTCAGCCAGAGACATCCCCTTTCTGAGCCTCGGTGTCCTCTTCTGAAGCTGTGGGTAATAATGGTTATTCGCTAGCGGATGGGGTGAAGGTCGAACAAGATCCTGCCTGGGGTGGGGGACGTACACTGTGAGGTCTGGAGCTGCCCCGACTCTCCTCCTCCCTGGGATGAGGCCAAGCCTGGAGCTGGACAGCTGTCCCTCAGGAGCCACCAGGTGACCAGCAGGAGAGCTGAGGACTGGGGGACAGGGCTGGGGTCCTGACAGCTTGCCTGGGTGGCCAAGTCCTGTTCTGAGAGATGACCGCCCTGCTCTCAAGCCCTCAGGCAGCCCTGCTGGGCCTGGCTGCCACAGACCTCCCTCCGGCCCCTCTGTTCCCATCCACACTCCTGCCCTTGGGGCTCCTTCCTGCCCCTTGTCCTCCCACAATTGCCACAGCTCCTGCTTTGCGCCCCTCTCTCTTCTCTTCTCCTTTCCTTCCATCTCTCCCTGGCTTTTGAGTCTATTAGCATTTCCCTTCCACCTTGCAGAGCCTTCCGGAGCCTTCTGTGCCTCCCTCCTGCCCTCCTGCCCTCCACTGTCCTGAAGTGCAGCTCACTGCGTGACTCCTCCTCCAGCTCCTACAGTCACTGTCATGGCTGTGGCCCAGTGTTGGGCCCCGAGATGTGAGGAGAAGTCGGCTGAGGGCACGCTTGGGGAGGCCATTCCCTCCAGACAGTCCCATCGTCCAGGAAGACCCACTGGGAGGCTGCACTCAGGTGTGGCAGAGACAGGCAGGAGAGAGACCCAGTGCCCGCCGCAGCCCAGCCTCCCTGGGGACAGCCCCCGCCACTCAGCTCTCTGTCTAGGGGGAGGGATCAGGAAGGGGGTGGGGACCGGACGGTGCACATTGGAAGGACTTTGCTCAGAGGGAGACTCTTCTCCATTGCTGGCCGGTCCCTTCCCAGCGGGGCTGACCAGCAGGATGAGACTGTCCGTGCGGATAGGGTTTAAATTCAGATTCTTCTCCTATAAGATATAGCTGAGTCTTACTCGTCCTAAGTAAATTAGTGTGATCCTTGCCCCAAATGAAGGATCACTAAAAAATAAAGGCATTTGGAAGTTTGCAAGTGTTTATTTACTCATTTGGAATTCATGACATACCTATAGGGCAAAAAAAAAATTGTGCAAGATTCTTAATATTTCTTTTTATTCATCTGGAATTATACCCATTAAAATAATCATTTCATTATTAAATTGAAATCATTCCGATATATTGAACATAATCTTTCTACTGTATGCTTGAAACATAAGACACATTTTCAACTGAAAGTAATTCAATTCTAATTTGTTTTTAAAAATATATTTCTCGTGAACTCATCGGCTTTGCTGGTCTCTGTGGGTCACCCGCAGATGGCGGCGAATGTCCCTTCACGTGTCCTGAAGAAGGTGCTTCAGTCTGCCGCTCAGCACAGGCGTCCTGTCTGCAGTGGAGACTGCTGGCCGCCCTGAGGCTGGAAGGGCAGGAGAGGTTCAGCGGAGCAGGAGTGAGAGAGTCAGAGAGATGACACAGACAGGAGTCTGGGGACAGTGGCAAGGACAGGCTGAGGAAGGGGGGACCCAGGAGGGGAGAGAGCAGAGGGAGGCTGTGGGAAGGGGAGGGAGGGGTGGAGCTGGACGGCCCTGGGGGAGCGGGTACCCCAGGAGGCTCTGAGCAGAGGGGAGGGAAGGGCCAGGGGAGAAGGGAGGGAGGAGGCAGATGGGCACCAGCCAGAGGGAGGCCCCACCTGGAGAACGCCCTGCAGCCTCCTTCTCAGGGCGTGGCTGTGCTCATCCAGCGCCTGCCAGGGCTGGAAGGGCCTTCCCTGCTGGGCCACAAAGGTGCTCCAGCAGTGCCCAAAGTCTGAGAAGGGATGGGGGGACACGTCAAGCCCCTGCTGTGGGGAGGGATGACAACAAGGGTGGGTGACTCTAGGGACAGACTTTGCACATGGTCCTTCAGTCCCCTCCTTTGTCACCCTCCCCTGGAGACTTAGCTTCTTTCTCACACTGTTTCTTCCCCTGGGCATCTGAGCCAGCCCAGTCCTCACTCTTTCTGGAAGCCCCAAGTCCTGCTTCCCCTCCTAGCCTCCCTCCCTCCGTCCCCTCCCGGGACCACCCCTCTGGCCTGGACTCTCTTGCAGTAGGCCCCACAGTGGGTCCCAGTGTGCAGCCAGCACCTCCGCAGGCAGCGACCAGGGCCCTCCCACAGGCACGCTGACCCTTCTCCGCTTTCTGGCCCCTTCCCAGGGCCCTCTCCCTGCCACCCCCGCCCCAAGGCTCCATGTTGACCTGCGGAGGTCATGATGGCGATTTGGGCCCCAGCCCCCTGCAGGGCGCTCAGCCCCTCCTCATATCCAGGGCTGTGATCGTAGATGCGGGCAGGGAGGACCCGCAGGCTCAGGTGGCTGTTCCTGCTCAGGAACGAAGCCACCTCCTGGGCACAGCTGAAACAGGGGCTCCAGGAGATGAAGCAGGTGACCCTGCAGCGCTGGGCCAGGTCCAGCTGCCAGGAACCAAGCCGGTCCAGGAAGCACATCTCTGCGTGGCGGCCCGAATAGCCATTGAGTATATCCCGAGGCTGGAAAGGAAAGCAGAGTGTGGGGTCACTTGTGCACAGGGACAGGGCCTGGACCAGGGTGAGGCGGGGGGCAAGGGCCTCCCACACAAAATGAGAGGGACACCCAAACCTCAGTTATCAAGATAAATGAATTTCCAAGCAACATTTAAAATATCAAATGCATGCATATATTCCAAGATGAATGAATATCAACCATGTAAACACAGGCCAGGAGTGATGACTTTCTCTTTTTTCTCAGCTTAGATACATCCTGCAGTTCTGCATAGCCCTGTTACTACCTGACTTCATTTAAAATGCGGATATTTTGTTCATCATGAAGTTTTGACATTAAATTTGATTTTAAAACAATGCATTTAATATTTCAATCTTTCATTAAGATGTGATTTCTCTGGCCACTGGTTTTTGGAGCAACCTCAAATTTTGCACCCAAGTTCAGAGCCTTGGGGACCCTCACTCCAGGCCCGGCGATGCAGGGAGGGACTGCAGAACTGGCAGAGGGAAGAGGGGCCAGCTGAGCCCCAAGGTCATTGGCCTGATGCCCCTGAGCCGGCTGTGCTTCCTTCCTGGGCAGATTGACCCCTTATCTAACTACTTCCCTACCCGATCTCCACATGTGCAGCAATCATTCTAGAAGCTTCTACTGTGATTCACCTGTGCTGAGCCCAAGGGGGACAGAGACTCAGACCAAAAGGGCTCCCCATGCAGAATAAGTGGGGACAATAGGCCCCAGCAGGAGATACCCCCAGGGGTGAGTCCTTGGGTCATGGGATGACTGTCCCTGCTGTGGCCAATGCAATCACAGAGACCTGCCCACACTGCAGAGTGAAGGAAGCCCAACCACGGACCGGGAAGCAGACATGCCGAGGACACCAGGCAGGCGTGACAGGACCTGGCCAGTCCCCGCTCCTCCCCAGATGCTTGGCCACCCCTGGCATCCTGACGTGGCCTGTTCTCCTGGCCCCGCCCTGGTCAGAACAGAGTCTCAGGACTGCGCCTCCTGTCCCTGTCCCGCCTCGGTCTCTCTTCCCCAGGGTCAGGCCCAGGGGCAGACACCGGGAATCTTTGCCTTGTAAAGTCAGGGTGGCCCTGAATTCTCGGCTGGAGCCTTCGGCAGGTGTTCCTGTGAGAGCCACTGCCGTGAGAGGGTCCTCGGCAGGGTCCTCAGGAGCCACATGGGTGTTGGGCCGACTGACACCACCTGGCCTAAGGCAAATGCTTTCCCTCTGCCTTGACTCCCTCAGAGCACAGCAGCGGGGGGTGGCTGAGCCCAGGACATGGGGGTGACTCTGGGCTAGTGGTGCCAGGCCCTGGAACATGTGGCCAGTTACTGATGTGGGGCTTGAAGTCACCAACCATGGAGCATCACCTGAAGCCACAGTCACCTACCTCATCCCAGGGCAGAGAGACAGCAGCTGCAGGAAGCACAGGTGACAGAAACTCCGGGACACCACATATACATCCTAGAGCCTTCTACCCATGGATAGTCCTGGACTGGAGGGCCCTGCCTGGATGCCTGTGGCTGGGGTGGTCACCTGGTTACACAGGAAGCCCTTGTATTGGTCCAGCAGGACCCAGGAGTCACCATCCAGGACTTCTACCTGGTGACACAGGTAAGTTTTGTGCTGCCCAAAGACGGAAGGGTCATTTGTAAAGTTGGAAGTGAAAGTGTTGGGATCCATCAGGTATCTGTGGACAATGGTGGGTAAAACTCATAAACAGAAGACTCCTCCTGGGACTTCCGGTCCTCCCTCCCCTGCACCCCTGCACCCCTCTTCCCTCCCCTGCACTCCTTATCCCTTCTGGGTACCCCACACCCCTCGACTTACCCCACAATCCTCCCCTGTACCCCTCATCCCTCCCCTGCACCCCACATCCCTCCCCTGTACCCCACATCCCTGCACCTGAAATCTTTCTCCCTCCTGCCCCCCTTTATCCTCCCCCCTCCACCACAGCCTATTTGTCCCTCACCCCACACTCCCTTCCTCTCCAGCCCACATCCCTCCCCTGCACCTCACATCCTGGGGCACCTGTCCGAGGAGGGGCTTCCACTCACTTGCTGCAGTCACCGGGCCTCCCTTCCTGACCCCTCTGGGGGCTGCCTTGGCCTTGTCAGGGTCTCCCCAGGGTCAGGGCAGTGTGCTCAGATGCTCTGGGTAGGGCCTCGTCCCTCTCCCTGGGGTAGGGCTGGGTCTGGTCCCCTGGCCTCGCCGTCCACCCTGTCCTGGCTCTGCCAGCCCCACAGCCCCTGCTCCAGGTGGAGCCGCTGGGGCTTTTCCTCCCGTCTCAGGATGACTTGGGCCACACCAGCACCGCAGCCAAGAGGCTCCTGAGTGGGTCCATCAGGGAGAAGAGAAAATGGAATGCCAGGAAATCTCTGTTCTGAACCTTTAGCTTTCGCACTGATGAAAAATGACAAGTGCTCTGTGGCCCTAAACACTCATTACTTTCTACAGTTGAAACTTGAAGTTCCGCTAATCTTTCTTTCTGTACAAGCAAGTACAGACTAGCCTTCCTTTACAGAGGGCAGTGGCAATTGTGGGATGACACCTGTGCATCTTGAAGAGACGTCCTGCTAGTCTCAGGTCACGTGATTCCCCTTAGTCTGCGCCAGGCACGAAGCATGCCCAGGTTAACCTGCACCCGAGCTGGGGCAGCCGGAGACCGTCCTGCTTTGCCTTTTCTGATATTTGTCCACAGAGACTGTTGGGCAGAAGCTAATGAGCCGGAGGGCAGCGACCTGGACAGAGTCTGTAACGTGTGGGAAGCAAGAGGTCTCGGGGTCCAGGCAGAGCTGAAACCAGGGTCTTGGAAAGAACACGAGTCTTGTTGCTCCAGAGACCCTGGGAGGAGAAACCAAGACACATCTTCCCAGGCTCTGCCCGGGGGAAAAGCTTTCTAGAGTCTTCTCCCCTCCCATGACTCCATTCAAGGGAGGGGTCAGAATGGTTGAGCCTGACTCCCCACCCACCCTTGTCCTGGCGGGACCTGGACGACAGTTCTGACTGTCCTGTTACACCCGTGGTCAGCGGGGGATGGCGGATCCCCAGAGGGAAATGCAAGCTCTGCCAGGGCCAGAGGAAGCCGCGAATACCGGGTCCTGGTCACAACCAACTCTCGCCAGCTAGTCCTTCCTTGTTCCCTCGGATCTGTACTTTCTTCGTGCCTCGGTCTTCCCGGCTTCAGCTGTGTGCTGTGGCCACCGAGTACTCACTTCCTTCCCCTCGCTGGAGCTGCTGCACCTTCCTGCCTCTGAATGGATGCTGACTGGGCCAGCTGACAGCTGTCACCCTGGGCTGTCCCTTAATTACCACCCGCGGTGGGGCCCTGGTTCTGCAGGGCAATCAGGGTCCCTGTGAGGTCTCCTCCCTGGCTGTTGAACTGTGCCCTCAGCCAGAGTGTGGGGCAGCTCCCGAGCTGAGGACGTCCGTGTCCCCGCACATGTCCCTCTGCACGTGCTCTTCCCACATCTGCTTGAACGCGTCGGCCCACACAGCTCCCTCACAGCGGGTGCAAGGATCGCTGTCGGCTCGCATCCTTGCAGCCAAGGAGAAGGGGACATCAGCTCATCCTCGGAGGGTCCCTGTTTTCCTCCGGGATGGCTTTGAGAACTGTCACCTGCCTGAAATGGCACAAAGCTGCGTGTCCACCCGCATCGATGAGGGAACCGCAGGAAGCCGCTCCTTTAGGGGTCCCCATGGTCAGTCCTCAGCAACTTCAGGAGTTCAGTCCAATATCTGCTCCTCCTGCTTGCCTGTCCCCAGCCTTTTCACGTTGTCGTTTCGCAGTTTCCTTCATCCCTGAGAATTTTCTCATATTAGTTCTTCAACAATGGCATCACCTTCCCTTGGAAATAATGTCTCTCTCCGTGAGTCCTTTACTGTGCATGTCGCACCTCTGCCTGGTGTGGGTCTTACTCGCACTTGTGTCCTTCGGGACTGGGTGTCAGTTCTGGAGTCCTTGTGCTGGTTTAGTGCTTTAGGAGACGTCTTGTCGTGGTCCCCTCCCGTCTGCGCAGTAAGAGTGGATGTGACGGCCCGGGGAGCACTGAGGACAGTGGCCAGCACAGAGGGAGGGTCCGGCAGCAGCAGCCTCTCCCCGGCTACTGTCCCGCTGGTCTTGAGGGTACAGGCGGAATCTGGGCATGTGTTCCCAGACCCTCACGTTCCACCCCTGATGGCTTTTCTAATCGACAAACACACCCTGTGCCCCTCCTGTTGCACAGCCCTGTGCTTTGGGAGAGCCGAGAGGGATCCAGAACCCACCCAGCCCGATGTGTCCGCTGCAGGAGCCAGACCTGAGCCTCAGAGCCAGCCCCGGTGTGGGGACCTCAGGCTCTACATGCCGATGGGAGAATCCGTGGAGCTGGGCCCTTGGTGCCCCAGCATCTGAGTCCTACCCAGCGGGAATGATGCTGCCGGGAAAGGCCAGGACACTTGTCTCCAGGTGCAAGGTGGAATGGATTGGAACGAGGGACAGGAACGCACAGAGAGGAGGGCGGGTCTCCTTCAGACACATCATGGCGGGAGGACGCGGTGCCCCTGTGCTCCTGCAGGGGAGGTGGGGCCTGGCCGTGCTGGAGGGACCCAGCTCTGCGCCCTCCTGCTCTGGCCTGGTCTGTCCTGGGCGCCCTCTAGGCCAAGGGAAGCAGGGGACAGACAGGGACGCAAGGGTCCTCCCAACAGTGTCCACCACTATCCCGCATGGCCCATAAGCAGCAGGGCTGGTGGCCCCAGGGAGGGAAGCAGGGTCCACGGCCAGGAGCCCAGGGGCTGGGAGTGTGGTCAGGGCCCGACGGAGTCCAGGGCAGGATGCCACAGCCCCAGGCACTGGGCTGTCGCCTCCCTTCCTCCTCAGTGAGGCAGACGCAGACGGGGCCTCAGCCCCAGTCCCTGTCCTCAGCACTCCTCATGCTCCCACCTCACCCCCAGCTCCAGGTCCTGCGGGGCTTCGCAGGGGACCCTCCCAGCTGCCAATCAGGCTGGCCCCGCTGTGCGGCCGGACCTGCTGGGAGCAAATCTCCACCGATGGGGCAGATGCTGGGCTCGCCTGGCCCAGTGGGGACCTCAGAGTCTCCCTGTTGGGATGACAGGCTGCCTGTCCTCCCATCTTGCTTCCCCCCACCCTCTGCATGTCCTGCTTCTCCAGCTGAATGGGGTGGCCAGGGGTAGCCAAGGAGAACACAGGTCTCCGCTACACTGAACAATTTCAGCGAGTCATGTTCCAAGTTATTTGCTGTTACTTTTTGTTGAAATTGCAGGTTGCCTGGGCATGCAGTGATTCCTCGCTGCCAACTCCCCACAAAGCCCTCGTGTCTGACCGTCTGACACCAGGGACCACAGACCTTTGCCTCAGGGACGGCCAGGATGGTGACCATCCCTCCCCCCTTGCTCCAGCTCCTTCTCCGCCTCCCCAGGGGACTCATGGCTCCGTCTCTCACTCTGGGCCTTCTCCTGCCCAATGTTCATTTAAGGACAGGTGAGGAGAATCCCCTGGGAAACTGTCTTCACTTAGGCACGGCCCTATCATCCAGAGGGGCTCGCTCCCTGCACATCTGCCCCAGGAGGCAGGGGACACACAGGACTGGGGCCATTTGGTCCCATGGCTGGGACCCAGAGCTAGAGGCTAGGCCCAGAGAGAGGGTCAGGAGGAGGGGAGGTCACTGTGGGTTCAAGGCGGAGAGGGGAGCCCTCCAGAAAGCTGGCGGAGGAGGCTCAGAAGCAGACATGCTCAGAGGGGCCCTCGGTACCTGGGGTCCGCTGGGCTGAA
>CAUYSK010044123.1:0-109390 GCA_963575035.1 Avahi laniger | reverse complement strand
TCAGACATTGGAACCACTAGCGGAATAACCTGGACAAATAAAAACTCTCAAATTCCATTTTCCTTATGTATAAAAATTTAACATTAGTGCACTTATGACGTATAAGAATAACATCTATTGGATGTTGGGCAGGGAGGAGGTTGCAGTGAACTATAACGACATCACTGCCCTCTAGCCCAGGAGACAGAGCCAGGCCTGGTCTCAAAACAAAACAAAAAAATACATATATAGGAAGAATAAGACAAAAATATTAAAATACATCAAGATTAAATTGGGTGTATCCTACACATACAAGGTTCTTTCAAAGTAATTCACCACATTGTTTTTTTAAAATCACACAACAGTTAAAAAGATGCATAAAAAGCATTCGACAAAATACAACACTCACTATTTTAATTAGAAAATGTTTTATGACTTAGATATGCAGTAATAGAAGAGCATTTCTTTAATTCAATAAGTAGTGGTTCTAAGTGTGTTCTGCATAAACTCCTGACCCCCAAGACTCTTTCTGGAGATGTATAGGATCAAAACTATATTCAAAATAATACCAAGACATTATTTCCCTTTTTTGTTGTATAGACATTTACAATAATAGTCCACAGCAATGGAGGATGAGACTGCTGGTACCTTAGCATGTACCGATGCAGTAGCATTGAACTGTCTCATTGACTTCTTCATGACCAAAAACTCAAAACGAAAAAGCCAGTCTCACATAAGATGTCACCAAACTGATTATATTTTTCATGACTGTGCATAAACAAAAGCCAATTTATGTAAGAATGTACTTGATAAAAGTGATGTCAGCAAGATGGCAAAATAGGAAGTCCCAAACTTTCCTTGTTTCTACTAAAACATCCACTCAACAACACACAAACCAACTCCCTTTATGACAAATCCAGAAGCCAGCTAAGAGACTCCTGCACCACAGACAAGTGGCAAAACAAGCCACATCGAAGCCAGCAGGAAAATTCATGCCACACTCTCACCACAGTCCCTCCTCCTAGCACACTGCCACGAGATAAGGCTAAAACCCCTAGAAACCAAATGCTCGCTGAGGAGGGATAGAGAAGACAGAACTATATGTCCAACAGTCTGATTTTGGGGGAAGTGGAGGCTGACCAAGGGACTGTTTTCTGCCTTGCCCCTGTTGGAACACGGATGGGATCTGGAATGTTCTAGATTCCTGGGGGTTGCTGAGAACAAAAAGAGCTAAGTGGTGCCTATGTTGCTGCTCCAGAGATCCACACTATAACAGACAAAGGATACAGCTCAGCAGCCTCACCCTCAGGAAAGAAAGAAAAGAATGGATTGTGTGTCCAACATTCTAGCTTTTGTGGGGACTACTTGAGAGACTGGCTTCTGACTAGACTGACTCAGGGTACTGACAAAATCTGGCAAACTCAAGATGCCTGGGGGCTGCTGAGAAATAAAAGAGTTGGGTGGCATGCTACTCCTTTGGAAGACCCATGGTACAGCAGATGGACACCAGAGAGAGCAAGAGATTACAAACTCTTGAAAAAAGAAACCAGCCAATTCTGCTTATTAGAAATTTACATACATGAGCCCAGAGAAGCAGCATCCACAGAAAAGGTTTCAGAGGCCCACAGAATCTCTAGCTGGGCTGACTGATAAAGGTCTTCTCTTATATGAAGCCAGTTCATAAAGACTGGACGATATTAATATTGCTGTTTTTTCAAATGTGCAGATGCCAACACAAAGTTATAAGGAATATAAAAAAATGGGAAGACATAGCCAATCAAAGGACCAAAATAAATCTCAAGAAATCAATCCTAAAGAAACAAAGGTATATCAATTACCTGATAAAAAATTCAAAATAACCATCATAAAGATGCTCAACAAGCTCAGGAAAATGATGCATGAAAATCAGAGTTTCAATGAAGACATTTAAAAAAAATATGAAAAAGAACCACAGAGACATTTTTGAGCTGAAGAATCAACTGAAAAATGTACTACAGGAGTTCAAGAGCAGACTTCACCAAGCAGAAGAAATAATCTATAAACTCAAAGACAGGTCATTTGAAATTGTCCAAAGGAGGGAGCAAAAAGAATGAAAAAGAATAAAGGAAGTCTAAGGGACTTCTGGGACACCATCAGGTGAGCCAATATATGCATGATGGACATTTCAGGAGAAGGAGGGCCAGAACAGTTATTTAAGAAATAATGGCCTAAAACTACCCAAGTCTGAGGAAGGAAATCGATATCCGGATTCAAGAAGCCCAAAGAATCCCAAATATGATAAAACAAACAAATCCACACCAAAATACATTATATTCCAATTGTCAAGACAAAGGAAAGAATTTCAAAAGCAGCAAGAGGAAAGTGTCACATCATATACAAGGGAAACTACATAAAACTATAAGTGTATGTCTCAGCAGAAATCTTACAGGCCAGGGTATGTGGGAAGATACAAGCGCTGAAAGAGCCAGATGAAGTGGCATGTACCTGTAATCTCAGCTACTCAGGAGACTGAGGTGAGAGGATCCCTTGAGGCCAGTTCAAGGCTGCAGTGCACTATAATCATGTCTGAGAATAGCTACTGTACTCCAGCCTGAGCAACATAGCAAGACCTTATCTCTAAAAAAAAAAAAAAAACAGAAATAGGCAGGGGATGGTGGCTCACAGCTGTAATCCCAGCACTTTGAGAGGGTGAGGCAGGAGGATCCCTTGCGCCCAGGAGTTCAAGACCAGCCTGGGAAACATAGTGAGAACTCTGTCTCTACAAAATATAAAAAAATTAGCCAAGCCTGGTGGCACATGCCCAACTTGTATATAAGTGCTGAAAGAGCCAGATGCAGTGGCACATGCCTGTAATACCAGCTACTTGGGAGGCTGAGGCGGGAAGATCACCCGGGCCCAGGAATTCAAGGTTACAGTGAGCTATAATCACACCACTGTACTCCAGCCTGGACACCAGAGCAAGACCCTGTCTCTAAAAAACAGCAATGAGAGAGTATTATGAACAATTATATGCCAACAAAATGGATAATCTAGAACAAATGGATAAATTCCTAGAAACACACAACCTACCAAGGCAGAATCATGAAGAAATAGAAAATCTGAAGCAGCCGGGCACAGTGGCTCATGCCTATAATCCTAGCATTCTGGGAGGCAGAGGCAGGAACATCACTTGAGGTCAGCAGTTTGAGACCAGCCTGAGCAATAGCGAGACCCTGTCTCTACTAAAAGTAGAAAAAAATTAGATGGGCAACTAAAAATAGAAAAAAAATTAGCTGGGTGTGGTGGTATGCACCTGTAGTCCCAGCTACTTGGGAGGCTGAGGCAGGAGGATCACCTGAGTCTAGGAGTTTGAGGTTGCTGTGAGCTAGGCTGACGCCACGGCACTCTAGCCCAGGCAACAGAGAGAAAAAGAAAAGGAAAAAAAGAAAATCTGAACAGACCTATAACTAGTGAGATTTAATCAGCAATCAAAAACCGACCAACACGCCAGGCGCAGTGACTCACGCCTGTAATCCTAGCACTCTGGGAGGCTGAGGCGGGCGGATCGTTTGAGCTCAGGAGTTTGAGACCAGCCTGAGCAAGAGCGAGATCCCGTCTCTACCAAAATTAGAAAGAAATTAATCAGACAACTAAAAATATATAGAAAAAAATTAGCCGGGCATGGTGGCGCATGCCTGTAGTCCCAGCTACTTGGGAGGCTGAGGCAGGAGGATCGCTTGAGCCCAGGAGTTTGCGTTGCTGTGAGCTGTGATGATGCCACGGCACTCTCACCCAGGCAACCAACACAGTGAGACTCTGTCTCAAAAAAAGAAAGCCCAGGACCAGATGGTTTCACTGGTAAATTTTACCAAACATTTAAAGAAGAATTAATGCCAATCCTTTCAAACTCTTCCCCAAAATTGAAGAGGACAGAATACTTCCAAACTTATTTTATGAGGCCAGCATTACTAGTATACCAAAGCCAGAAAGACATTACAAGAAAATTACAGACCAATATCTTTCATGTATATAGATGCAAAAATCCTCCACAAAACACTAGAAAACTGAATTCAACAGTATATCAAAAGGATCACACACCATGACCAAGCATCCCTGGGATGCAGGATTGTTCAACATATGAAAATTCACCAATGTGACATACCATATTAACAGAAAAAAGAATAAAAAGTATACAATCACCTCAGTAGATGCAGAAAAAGCTTTTGACAAAATTCAACACTATTTCACAATTAAAAAAAAAACTAAACAAACTAGTAATGGAAGGAAATTACCTCAGCATAATAAAGGCCATATATAAAAAGCCCACTGATAACATCATACTCAATGGTGAAAAAACTAAAACCTTCTCCTCTAAGATCAGGAACATGGCACAGATGCATACTTTTGCCACTTTTATTGATCACAGTTTTGGAAGTCCCAGACAGAGCAATTAGGCAAAAAAAAAGGAAATAAAAGGCCTCCAAATCAGAAAGGAAAACATAAAATTATCTCTGTTCACAGATGGCATGATCTTCTATGTAGAAAACACTAAAAATCCCACCCCCCAAAAAAAAAATGTCAGAACTGATAAATTGAGTAAAGCTGCAGGATACAAAATCAACACACAAAATTCAGTTGTGCTTCTACGCACCAAAAATGAACAATCCAAAAGGGAAAGTAAAAAAACAATCCCATTTACAACAGCATGAAAAAAAATAAAGTACTTAGGAATAAACATTACCAAAGAGGCAAAAGACAAAACTGAAAACTACAAAATGTTTCTGAAAGAATTTAAAGACACAAAAAAATGGAAAGGCATCCTATGTTGATGGATTGGAAGTCTTAATATTGTTAAAATTTTCATACTACCCAAAGTGATCTACAGATTTCCATGCTATTCCTATTGAAATCCCAATGGCATTTCTTTTTCAGGAATATAAAAAACAATCCTAAAATACACATGAAACAACAAAGGACCCTGAATAGCCAAAACAATCTTGAGAAATAAGAACAAAACTGGAGGCCTTACGCCTCTCAATTTCAAAATGTATTACAAAGCTACACTAATCCAAACAGTATGATATTGACATAAAGACAGACATGTTGACCAATGGGATGGAATAGACAGCCCAGAAGTAAACCCAACCGATCTTTGACAAGGGTGCCAAGAATACACAATAGGGAAATGATGGTCTCTTCAACAGCGGTGCTGGGAAAACTGGATATTCACATGTCAAAGAATGAAACCGAACTCTTATCTTACACCATATACAAAAATAAACTCAAAATGCATTAAAGACATAAACATAAGGTCTGAAACTGTAAAACTCCTAGAAGAAAAATTAGGGGGAAAACTTCATGACATCAGTCTTGGCAATGACTTCTTGGATATGATACCAAAAGCACAGGCAACAAAAGCAGAAATAGACAAGTGGGGCTGCATCAAACTAGAACAGCAAAGGAAGCACAGCAGAGTGAAAAGGCAACCAATAGAATAAAGGAAATATTTATCTGATATGGGGTTAAAACCCAAAACATATAAGGAACACCAACAACTCAACAGCAAAAAATAAACATGATCAAAAATGGGCAAAGGACTTGAACAGACATTTACCCAAAGATAACATACAAATGGCCAACAAGCTATATGAAAAGGTGCTCAAGATCACTAATCATGAGGGAAATGCAAAGCAAAACCACAATATCATGTCACACCTGTCAGGACGATCACTAATTTAAAAAAATAAACAAAATGTTGGAGAGAATATGGAGAAATTGAACTCCTGTGCACTGCTGACAGGAATGTAAAATGATGTAGCCACTATGGAAAACAGCATGGAGATTCCTCAAAAAATTAAAAATGTAACTACCATATGATCCAGCAATCCCACTTCTGGATATTTATCCAAAAAAATTCTAATCAGAATTTTAAAGAGATTATCTGTACTCCCATGTTCATTATAGCATTATTCACAACAGCCAAGAGGCAGAAACAACCTAATGTCCATCGACAGAAGAATGAATAAAGAAAATTTGTACATATGAGAAATGGAACATTATTCAGCCACAAAAATGAAGGAAATCCTTTTATGTGCTACAACATGGCTGAACCTTGAGGACATTATGCTAAGTGAAATAAGCCAATCGCAGAAGGACAAACACCACGATTCCACTCACATGAAGTAATTAAAGTAGTCAAACTCACAGAAGCGAAAAGTAGCATGGTGCTTGCCAGAGGCTGGGGGGAGGAAATGGGGAGTTGCTATTTAATGGGTTTAAAGTTTCAGCCATGGAATTTGAAAACGATCTAGAGAACTGTTGTATAACATTGTGCTTAGAGTTAACAACCCTGTACTGTTCAATTAAAATTGTTAAGAAGGTAGACGTCATGTTTTTTACCACAATGAAAAAGTTATTTAAAAAGCTATTATTAATTTTATTAAATCCTGAGCCCTGAGAACATGTCTTTTTTTTTTTTTTAAAAGAACACATCCTTTTAAGTCTATGTGACGAAGGCCCGGCGTGGTGGGTCATGCCTGTAATCCCAGCACTTTGGGAGGCCAAGGCAGGAGGATCACTTGAGGCCTGGAGTTCAAGGTTGCAGTGAGCTATGATTGTGCCACTGTACTCCAGCCTGGGCAACAAAGCAAGACCCTGTCTCTTTAAAAAAAAAAAAAAGTCAGTGACAAGATGAGAAGTTCACATAAAGAATTTCTGTCACACACCCAAATACTATGGCTGTCTACAGGAAAAGCACTTGTGCAATTGTTTGAATTGTAAGCTGAACTAGCTTGTTTTTATGGAACACTATTTTTCACTTAAAAGGACGACTAACCACAAACTATGGTTATTCACACATGGGTCTTTGGCAGGCATTTTCTCAAAAATGAACCAAGTGAGCCTGTCACTTAAAAGAAAACAGAGTATTTGTTGCCAGTGATGAAATTTAAGCCACACACAAAAACTAGAATTTTGGAAAACTTGTTTCTGCTACAAGATTGACTACTTTCCAATTCATAGAGACTTTCCTGATTAGTTCAGCAATGATAATAAAGAATGGTTTTGATATTATACAATGAAATGTGTCAGTATTTGGAAGAGCTACAACATAATTCAGGAAACCAATATTTTCCAACTGACCAATGCATAATGTTGCAAAATAATGCGTGATTAAAAGATCCACTCCAAGTGAAAGAGACGTAAATGGATTTTAATTTAACAAAGCAAAACTGTTCACTGATATGGTTTCGGATTCAATGTTGCAACAAACCATCAAGAAACTACAACTCGATGGTAGTTTCTTTGCCATGACAGCAAAGAACATTCACAATTATCCAAAAAGGCTAATAAAATTCTCCTCCTGCAACTACTTATCTGTGTGAGGCTGGATTTTCTTCATATACTTCAAACTCAACCACATATTGCAACCCCTACCTCACAGCAAAAAGCAACACCAGGTAGATAAGACTTAAAAATGATAAGAAAATTAAGTTTCCAGAATATTACAGAGTTATTGGAGTTGAGAAAGACTGATTAAACACTAAAAATATTAAACATGAAGCAAATGATAAATTGACTACATTAAAATTAATAATTTCTATTCACAGAAAGTCAACAAGAATGGATATGTAAGCCAAAGAATAAGACAGTTGTAATACATACAGTATAACCCCAAAAGGCCCAAACACAGAGACTATACACAGAATCCCTACAAATCAATGAAAGAAATACAAACAACTCAACAGAATAGACAAAGAGATAATAAAGAAGCCCTTCACAGCCCATCGCAGTGGCTCAAGCCTGTAATACTAGCACTCTGGGAGGCCAAGGCAGGAGGATGGCTTGAGCTCAGGAGTTTGAGACCAGCCTGAGCAAGAGCAAGACCCCATCTCTAAAAATAAAAACAAAATTAAAAAAAAACTGTCATCATTCAGCCCATGACTGTACTTAAATCATCTCTAGATTACTTTTAATACCTAATACAATGTAAATGTGATGTAAACAGTTACACTCTACTTCTAAATTTTTCATTATTTTTTATTGTTTTATTGTGTTTTTAAAAGTCTTGTCAATACGTGGTTGGTTGAATTTATGGATGCAGAACCTGAGGGTACAGCAGACTGACTGTATTATCTAGCCTGAAGATTTCTTCTGCTTTGCTTAGGGAAAACAAGTATTTACTAAACAAAATGGGTAAGAGAACACAAGATAATGGGAAGTCTCTCACTTTACCCGACCCCTGTCAGAAAATAAATGCAATTCGATATGCCAATCATAATCTTTTTGTCTTTAGAAAACTTCTCCATGGCTAGAATATAGTCTTTTCAGGAATTTGAATTAGTCTAGCTTGCTATGCCCCATAATGTGAATATATACAAAATTGAATTTTTCACTGGGATTTCAACCATTGAATTCCTGCAGAAGTATGTTTAAATCCATGAGAGTTCACACCTTTTCCATAATCATGTTGGGCATCTAAAACCTAAGACTTATATTTGTTTCATTGTACAGTACTGATATTTGCAACACGAATGTTCTTTTGTTTTAGTGGACTACCTAGTATCAAAGGAGTGATGTGACTTCATCTTAATACATTAAAATTCCAATCTACTTTGAGATTGTAAATCCGAGTTTCCATAAGAAGGGAAAATTGCTGTTTTTCTTAGAAGTGAAAATGAAAGCACAGAATATGCCAGTATTTGATTAGATGATTATTTTACCAAGCTTCCTATTATCCTCTCTCTTGAGAGCAAAACATGGACGCCATTACTGGATAAGATTAGCTCTATTAATAGCTTGCTTAACTTCTCAGAAGCTGGGAAGAATGGAGTTAACCTAGGCTGTAGAACCTCAGGGAAGCAAATAACAACTCACTGAACACTTAGTTGATTTTTAAAGGCATCTTTTACCTATTAAATTGATGTGTTAACTTTTTTCTTTTAAAAGAAGTGATTTCTATTTGAGATAGTTTATACCTGAAAAAAAAGTGTTGTCATTTTTATTTATTTTTAAATTTTCTATTGATACATAATAGATGTACATATTTTGGGGTATATGTGATATTTTGATACATTCATATAATGTGCAACAATCAAATCAAGTTCATTGTGATATCTATCACCTTAAACAATTTTCTTTATGCTGGGAACATTCAAATTATTCTCTACTCGACATCTTGAAATATACAACAGATTATTCTTTATTATAGTCACTCTACTAATTTATCAAATACTAGATTTTATTTCTTCTATTTTTGTACCCATTAATCAACCTCTTTTCATCCCTCCTTCTCTCTGCCCTTCCTGATCTCTGAGAATCACAAATCTACTCTCTATCTTCATGAGATACATTTTCTTAGCTTCCACCTATGAGTGAGAACATGCAGTATTTGTCTTTCTGTGCTTGGTTTATTTCACTTAACATGATGACCTTCAATTCCATCCATGTTGCTGGAAATTAAAGGATTTTATTCTTTTCTATGGTGGAATGATATATCATTTTATATACATACCATATTTTCTTTATCCATTCATCCACTGATGGATGGGCTGTTAGGTTGATTCCATATTTTGGCTATTGTGAATAGTGCTGCAATAAACATGGAAGTGCAGGGTATCTCTTTGGTGTTGGTGTTTTTAATGATAGAATGTTGGTATTACTTTTTCAAAACAATTGTTCTCTAACATTAGTGCCTAGCTAGAAAACTGAGCCCTACTCCCAGAGTTTCTGATTCATAGGGTGAGGCCAAAATTCTGCATTTCTCTCAAGTTCTTAGGGGGACACTCATGCTGCTGGTTTGGGGAACACACTTGGAGAACCACTGAGAACTCCCAATCCCTTGCCCTATTAGTTTGAAGGGAAGGGGAGGTTCATGTATTCCATATTCAAAAAGTTATAAGTACTACACACCAGGATCATATCTTGTAAGAAATTTGTGTGATTCCTTAACGTTTGCAGTGCTCCAAAGTTGATTGTCCACCTGTCTTTTTCCCCTGTTTACTGTTAAGCCTTAAAATTGAATAGGCCTCTGGCAGCTGCAGAGTTGCAGATAAACATCCAGTAAGCCTGACCACTGGGGGGCTGTGTGTGGGGTTACCCTGGGAGAGCAAATCAATGATGGTAGCTTTAAAAAGAGTTAGGTCACAGGGTTCTGCTAGGGGAAAGGAAAAGGTTTAGGAGGAGGTAGGTTTTGAGAAATGGCCCTGGGGCTACACAGCAGAAATGTCAGGTGAGAACTCCTGGAGGACCAATGACCCGATTCCACAGTGTCCTTCTGAGACAGACAGAGAACCAAACCTCCCTGCTGCCCTCAAGCCCCCTCCACCTACCGCTCAGCGGTCACAGGACTCCCCTTTGATCCTCGGCAAAGAGAGACCTTGAAACTGACTGGCTCCCTGGTTCCTCTCACCATTTTAGGCCAAAGGGGAAGTGAGAAGTTTAAATGGTCTTAAGTAGAAAGCATTTTTGCTGCTTTTTCTTATCTGTCTCTAGGGATCCTTTTCATTCCAGAGAAACTATTTTATTTGGAAGATTAACATTTTAATATGTCCTTGGATTCATTTTCTGGTGAGCCTTTTAATAAATGTGGCTGTATTTCCCAGGCTATGTCAGCTCTGCCCTGTCTCCTTGGCTGCCTTGAGTTTTTTTTTTTTTCTTTCTACTGTCTCTACTCATGTCCAAATTGTCTTCTATGTCTATTGGTTTTTATTTCCTACAGTCCATTTTAGAAAAGGTCCTATCAGAAGTGCTCCCACAACCTCTACTAGGTATTCAGAGCTCAAATTTTGCACTCAGTGACTTGAGAGTTCAAATCCGGTTGTAAGACCTTGGGTAAATTATTTAATTTAGGACTGAGTCCTCACAAGTTAAATGCTTTCAATTATACTCAATTGATGGAGTTTCTTGGAGAATTAAATAACAGAGCATCTAAAACACTTAAAATAGTGTTTGATGGGTTGTTAATGATATTGACCTGCATTATTCTTGTTAGATAATACTGCATTACTTTTTCCTCCTATTCTCCAATAAATCTGAATTGCTTTAACAAGAAGAAAGGGAATTTTGTCCCAAATCTGTACATGTTACCCTATGATTGGAAGTTCTTTTGTGCCTTCTGAACCCCAGTAGATGTAAATCCAGTACAAATGCCTTAGCTTGCGCCCTTGGATTCACAAGCAAACCAAGGCAGGATACTGGGGAGGGGAGGCAACTAAAAGCGGTCATCTTTCTACAGGTAAAGAAAAAATAAGTAAAAGGCGTAGGTCTCTAGTTGAAGAGATAAGCCCACAAGAAAAATTTAATTATTAAGATTTAAATAAGAGCTGGAGGCCGGGCGCGGTGGCTCATGCCTGTAAATCCTAGCACTCTGGGAGGCTGTGGCGGGCGGATCATTTGAGCTCAGGAGTTTGAGACCAGTCTGAGCAAGAAAATAGAAAGACATTAGCTGGACAACTAAAAATATATAGAAAAAAATTAGCCGGGCATGGTGGCACATGCCTGTAGTCCCAGCTACTTGAGAGGTTGAGGCAAGAGGATCGTTTGAGCCCAGGAGTTTGAGGTTGCTGTGAGTTAGGCTGACGCCACGGCACTCTAGCCTGGGCAACAGAGTGAGACTCTGTCTCAAAAAAAGAAAAAAAAAAAAAAGTGTTGGAGACCAAAATAGTAGTCATTTCAACATTACCCTTTCCCCAATGCATTGTCCTCAGGGCTTTTCAAAAAAATAAATCTGATCTATCACTTTCCTACCAAAAATACCCCCAAGTACGCTCTGTCCCTCCTCCTTCTACCAGTTTTTTCAACAATATTTATCCTCCTTGGTTTAAGCCTCTAAGATACTCCAAGATCAGGTCTCTTTTTTCCCTCCTTCCAAGGAGACCCTAACTACGAGTCACCTTCACTGGCTTAGCTGAGACTGTTCAGTTTTGGGGATTCCTGATCTCCCTCTGCCCCTAACGCATACATAAATAAATGCCTTGTCTCTATTTGCCATTAATACTCTCTAAAGAACTCTCCCCCTTGACTCTGTACTCTGTACTTGGTTAAGCTGTGAGTTTTCAAGACACTCTACCTGGAAGTAGGTTCATAATAAATAGAACGTTAGTGACTTCAGCTAGGTGATTAGGAAAAGCCAGGTTGCCTCTGGCTCAGTCTGGAAGTCCCAGGCCTTGAATACGTCTTCAGGGGAAGGGAGGGGCCAGATAGGGAAACAATACCTGACCTTTGTCTGTCAACTTATTTTGAAACCCGGGTTCATTTTTTAAATTTGTTTTGACAGCATTCTTAACATTTTTAGCGCTTTAATTGGAAATTTTCTAGGTTTTAGAAATTAATTTGATAATAATATTATCAAATTGCCTGATAATAATACAGTGGTTGGGATAGCCCTACAGTTTAGGACAATAACATGAGAAAGTGCCTTAATAATTCAAAAGCTGTCAAGAAATACCTGTGTGTTTTCCGGATGAGAAAGGCCTGACTCAACTTCTGGAAAATGTTACAAAACATATATATGTGTGAATTGAAAACTACTAGCAATTAACATTGTGCACTAAGGCTTGCATTTAGGAACAATATTTAATTCCTTTTTTTCCTGAGTGCTTTCTAGATTCCCCCATGTAAAAGAATACTGGAATTTCTTAAATCCATTTGTCTCTTAAAGGAATGATTTAAGGCAGGAAACATATATACAATCAAAAAACTCAGTGGGGGGAAAAACCCCACGAGTATGTGGGTCAAACTTTCTGCTAACACTGTTCAAGTGATTTTTATACAGTTTGCAGAAGGAGTCCTGCTTTGGAAGGCAGTTAAAAACAGTGGAGAAAACATGGGCTTTGGAGAAGTATGAGTTCCAATTCTAGCATTTTGTTAACTTAATTTCTGTTTTGTGGATGAGTTCATTTAAGCTCAGAAATACTGGGGAGTCAAAATTGGAGATCAGGCTTGGAAGAGAAATATTTTCATTTGATTCCTAATCTATGCTCAAATGATACATTACGGTACTATTGTAAGGGAGAGGAACAGAGCAGATGATTTAAGGGTGGGTGGAGTTAGGAGGGATGCCAGGTTTTATTCTAGTGTTATGGTGATTTCATGAATTTACTTTTGTTTCTCTATCTCATTTTTGAGTAGTAAAGGAAGTTTCATGTCCCCAGTGAAATAATTATCACGATGTTTCCTTTTAAGGACAGTTCTATCTGAAAAGTTCTAGAAGAAAAAAAAGTACCTTATTTCCCAATTTTTGATGCATTTATCCAAAGAAAATACTTTAATGAAAGTACTTTTAACACTATTTTTAAAGTATTCATTTCACATGTAACTACCTAATTATTTTAATGAAAAAACAGCCTAGGAGTTATATTTTCAAATCCAGTTTTACACATTTCATTCAAACAGTAAAACTTTTTCTCTTTCTGCTTCATAACAAATCATATTTTCGCTTCATTTCTATACCCTTTGGCTCAGCATTAGGAACGAAAACATTCAAAGTGGTGTGTTTTGCAATATTGATGACCAACTAAGCTCAGGATATTTATTTCCATCTGGTAGAGTTCAACTTCTGCCTCATGTTTGCTTTCTCCATCTGCCTGCCTCCCCTTCATCTTTTTTTTTTCCTTCTCCTTAATGGAGTTCGGGTTAACCCTGTCTTAGGCCTAATCGTTTTAGCAGGCTCACGCCTTCTCACCGCGGTCTGCTTTCTGAAGTTTTGCACGTAGAGTCAGTTTCAAGTAAACTTTAATGTCTACACGTAATGCTTTCATAAGCTTCAAAATTTATCTTTGTTGATTATACATTTTTCTTTCAATAGACTAAGCTTTATATGATTCCCGTTATTAAACTCATCTTCAGTATCTGGCTTTGTCTATTCGCATTAAGCTGGATTCAGTGAGCCTACTCTGACTGCAGACTTACTGAAACAGCAACCACAAATGGCCTTACTAACCTACTTATTCTGCAATTAAACTTTTACAAAGACAGCCCTCCCCCCCCACACACACCCTTCCTCGGGTGCAGCAGAACCCGCTCCGTGGCGTTGGCAGCACGTCTCCGAGGGGACCCGTGCTCCGAGGCTGCAGTCCGGTTTCCCTGGCAGAATGCCCGCAAGAGTCCGTTCCCTCCACCCTTTCCCACACCCCTGCACCCAACAGCGCGGGCACCCGCGCCGCACGCTCCTACGGCTTGCGCGGCCACCCTGAACCCGGACGGGATGTAAACACCGAGTACGAAGCGGGCCGAAGCTGCGGACTTGCAGCCCGATCCGAGTAGGCAGCGCGCGTCTAGACTCAGCCAGAGCCGGCTGCTCTTATCTACAAAGCTCTCTCTCCCCTAGGCCAAGCGGGCCCGGGCAGCACACTCCCGCAGGAGGCTGCGCTGGCTCAGGGCCTCAGACCCCCTAAGGCGAGAAGGAGGAGCTAGGACTGGGGGCGGAGCTTTCACACGCGCACCCTCGGCTTCCTCTGTTCTCCGACACAGCAACTTGGGCTCCAGCCGCCACTCTGGGTTTATTTGTTTACAAGCGGATTACGTCAGCTCCTCCCTCTCTTCCCGGCCTCTGGACCCGCCCCCTGGACCTTTTTCCCGCCCCCTCCGGCTCCGAATCTGCTTGCGTCACAATGGTGCGATCTCTGGATTGGCTGGTGTCGGCCGTCACGCTCCAGGTACGCCACTTCCTTTCCGCGGCCTATAAAGAGTGCTGCACGGCGGCTGCATCTCGTCGCCCCTCGGAGCTGGAAATGCCACTGTTGGGGTCTTCGGGGGCTGCGGAGCTGGAGGCGGAGGCGGCTGGGGAGGTCCGAGCGATGTGACCGGGCCGCCGTCGCTCGTCTCTTCCTCTCTCCTGCCGCCTCCTGTCTCGAAAATAACTTTTTTTACTCTAAAAGGAAAAAAAAAAGTAGCCGTCCGTCCCTCACACCTTCTCTTCCTCTCAGCCCTCTGTCCTGTGAGGGAGCCCGGGGTGGCCGCTCCGCCGTCGGGGCCGCGCCGCCGAGCCCCGGCCGCCCCGGGCCACCCCCGCCCGCCGCCCCCATGCATCCCTTCTACACTCGGGCTGCCACCATGATAGGCGAGATCGCCGCTGCCGTGTCCTTCATCTCCAAGTTCCTTCGCACCAAGGGGCTCACGAGCGAGCGACAGCTGCAGACGTTCAGCCAGAGCCTGCAGGAGCTGCTGGCAGGTGAGCGGGGAGCGAGGGGCGCCGGGGGACGCGGGCCCCACACCCCGGGTCGGGGCTGGGCTGTCGGGTCCCCGAGATCCTCGGCATCGCTCCAGGCTGGGCGCGCTCGGGTCCCGCTGCGGGACCGAGCCGGCAGCGGTGGCGGCCGCTAACTGCTGGTCCTACGAAGGCTGGGGGGCTGGACCGAGGGCGCCCCCTTCCCCGGCTGGCAAAAGGAGGAGGGGAGAAAACACGTACAACAAAGAAACTAAAGCCCACGGAGGCAGGAGGACCGTCGGCGCTTTTGGGGACAAAGGAGCCCCGGGGCTGGGGTTCGTTCGACGACCCCTCCCCCCAGTCCCTCCAACCGTTGCGTGGTCGGCGGCTGGGCCCCGGGGTGGGAAGCTGCGCCGCTGCCCGGAGCCAGCTCGGGACGGACGTGCGGTCTCCCCGCACCTCCTGCCCCTGCCCATTAATCACCGGATTTGTCACCGGCACAATTACAGCCCTGCCCAGAGCGTGGTTTAGGGTTGCTTGTTTTTCTTGCCTTCGGGGTTAACAGTCCAGTGGCCCTTCTCTCCTCCAAAACCATAAACTCCATTGTGTGTGGCTGGGGTGGGGTGGAGAAAGTAAACAGGTTCCCGCTTGGCCGCCGGTGCCATCCGGCTTCCCGGCTGGCCCAGGCTGCGCGCCTGATTCCTGTTTTGGCGGCTCAGCCGGTTGGTTCCTGGAGATTGTTTTGTCCGGTACTACTGTTATTTCTAAAACCTTGCCCGCTCTTTGCCGATTCCCGCAAATGCCCAGCAGCGAATGCAGTCCTGGACGTATTCTAAAAGTTGATAGTTTTTCATTTTCGCTCCACAAAGGAGCCAGCGGAAGAAGGAAACTAGAGCGGGAGCTAACAGTAAGGAGCCTAAGCATTGTTTCTCTGTTCTTTTCTTCTATAGAACATTATAAACATCACTGGTTCCCAGAAAAGCCATGCAAGGGATCAGGTTACCGTTGTATTCGCATCAACCATAAAATGGATCCTCTGATTGGACAGGCAGCACAGCGAATTGGACTGAGCAGTCAGGAGCTGTTCAGGCTGCTCCCAAGTGAACTCACACTCTGGGTTGACCCCTACGAAGTGTCCTACAGAATTGGAGAGGATGGCTCCATCTGTGTGCTGTATGAAGCCTCACCAGCAGGAGGTAGCACTCAAAACAGCACCAACGTGCAAATGGTAGACAGCAGAATCAGCTGTAAGGAGGAACTCCTCTTGGGCAGAACAAGCCCTTCCAAAAACTACAATATGATGACTGTATCAGGTTAAGATATAGTCTATGGATGGATCATCTTATAATGGATGGATAAATTTGATTTTTGCTTTGGGTGGGCTCCTTTTGGGGATGGATTATGGAATTTAACCATGTTACAGCTGTGAAGATCTGGCACAAGATAGAATGGTAAAATTTTTTTAAGTGACAGTGCCATAGTTTGGACAGTACCTTTCAATGATTTAATAGCCTGTGAGTGCAAGTAAATGATCACTTTATTTGCTAGGGAGCGAAGTCCTAGGGTGGTTTCAGTTTCTCCCAGACATACTTAAATTTTACATCAATCCCTTGAACGAAAATCTGTATTTCAAAGAATCTTTCTCTGCAGTAGATCTTGCAGAGGAATTTGCACTATTACACTTGAAAATTGTTATTGTTAACCTTTTTGGCAGCTCAATAGGAAAGCTCAACGTTTTAAACATGGTAGTACTGGAAATTTTATGACAAGACTTTTACCTAGCACTTAAATATGTATAAATGTACATAAAGACAAACTAGTAAGCATGACCTGGGGAAATGGTCAGACCTTGTATTGTGTTTTTGGCCTTGAAAGTAGCAAGTGACCAGAATCTGCCATGGCAACAGGCTTTAAAAAAAGACCCTTAAAAAGACACTGTCTCAACTGTGGTGTTAGCACCAGCCAGCTCTCTGTACATTTGCTAGCTTGTAGTTTTCTAAGACTGAGTAAACTTCTTATTTTTAGAAAGTGGAGGTCTGGTTTGTAACTTTCCTTGTACTTAATTGGGTAAAAGTCTTTTCCACAAACCACCATCTATTTTGTGAACTTTGTTAGTCATCTTTTATTTGGTAAATTATGAACTGGTGTAAATTTGTACAGTTCATGTATATTGATTGTGGCAAAGTTGTACAGATTTCTATATTTTGGATGAGAAATTTTTCTTCTCTCTATAATAAATTGTTTTCTTACCTTGGCATTTTAATCAATCTCTTGTCATGATTATAGAGGTTCAAGCTATAAGGAGTATTTTTCTCAGAAGACTTAGGTTCTATAAACTATGTGAATGTCAGTTGCACACTGGTCATGCTGAAAAAACATTTGATGAGGGTTGAAGACGATCTGTGTATACATATTTAGGTGTTAGAGGAAACACAGGAGTAACATGTTTAAAAAAAATTTCTAAAGTCAAAACATGGACACATTCACAGGCTAACAAGCTCATGAAATGAGGATGAGAGACAAAGGTAACATCTACCTAAAAAGTGATACTCAAAAGGATTACATTTCATTGCTTCCCTGTTGAAGTGAAGATATAAATGTTCCATTTGGGCCCACCTTTGAAAAACAATTATTTTGCCCCATGGAATCCTTGTTCAATTAGAAAATCCCGGGGCAGGTGACCCATAGTCTTAACAGACTAATCACTACAGAGAGATTGGTTGCTTTTTGCTTTTCATCACCTGCAAGATTTACATAAATATCACTTAAGCTGGAATTCAACAAAAGGTATGTTTATGAACTTTATTCTCAAAAGTTTGAAATGCTGACTTTGATTCCTCATTTTCAGACTTTTAGATAAATTCTAAGAACCTAAATGAATATTGAAATTGCTTGTAGTGTAGGTTACTCCACTATCCCTTGCAATTCTTTGGTTGTAGAGGATAAAACGTTTTTTTAGTGGAATAGAAAATGAAAACTTCAGTTTTGCTCTACACAGTTACTAACTAGTGACCCTTTTTTGGTATGTATTTAAACATGTTCATACGGTAAATACATTATGCAATCTCTAATAAGTTTTCTTAATCAGTAATTATTTAAAATCAGTAATCTAAATATCAGAAGTTACTTCTACGTGTAAGATAAAATTCTGATTTTGTAGACTACACAGGAATACACAGCTAAACATGCAGGTATTTAGAGTACAGATGATATCTATATTGGCAGGCCATTTTGGGGAGTTTGATCTGATAACCACAATACATGGACTACCCTTTCTAATTGTTACAGTTTTATATTTAAATTTGTTATGTGAAAAGCCCCTCAGTTTTTCAAACTTAAATTACAGTAAAAGCAAAGGGTAGTTTAATTTTTAAACGGATCTCACCCCAGTGCTGACTACTATTGTTTACCAACTGCATTTCATCTGATAACTCTTTTGAAGCTAGTAACAAAGCTAAGGCTTTGCATACTAAATCATTCTTGATTGAGACCTAAGAGTGAGGATGACTTCCAGACAGTTCGGGGATATATTTTAGGATGTAAAACCTTTTTGTCATAAAAACTTTTTTTCATGTGGACAATTGTTTTTAAAGATTTTGACGTCAGACTCTTTGGTATTGAGTATTTTAAAACATTTGATGGGAAGATAACTTTTTAAAAATGTTTATTTTAGAATTCAGGTGATATCTGGCATGTGAAGAACTGTTTATTACGTTTCTCTTTAAGAGACTTGCAGACATCACTCTGAGATCTAGCATCTGTTTCCTGTGACTTTAACCTTACATTCCTTAGACAATTGAGCTGAGCCTCTGTCTTCAGTACAGTAGCTGTTTCATATTTCTTGTTCACTGCTTCTGGGGAATGTTTTGAAATAGTGCATTAGAAATCCTTATAAGAGAAGATGACTACTTTCAAAATTATTAGTTGCCATTGGCACCAGGAGTTTATAGTTACGAATGTCAATAAGGTTGACAAATGTTACTAGGTTTTAACAGGTAGTTTTAAAGTTATTTACATTTTTCCAAATTTAAATAGTATCTCCCTGTGTAATGCTGAAACAAGGCTTGAAGTGGATTGTACAAGAAGAGTTACCCTAGTTCATGTAGGATAATGTGGCTGTTCCCTCTGTCATCTGGAATAGGGATCACATGTCCTTACCCTTATTTGCAATATTTTTATTAAAATAGATGGGAAGGCAACCAGAAAATGGCTTTCTGGTACAAGTTGCACTAATGATTTCCTTAAGTCACTATAACTCATGTTGCAGGTAATTAATTTTGTTTTGTATAGGTATTATAGATTATGGAATTGTACTTAAAAGGAAAGCAGCAGCATTTCTGACGTTTAGTTCTTAATAACTAAAGGTGTCCAGGTTCCCTTTAATTTTATCTTAGGAACAAATCTGCTATTAGACTTTTCTTTGGGTGATTTTTAACATTTCTGATACTCTCTCTGCTTTCTCTTTACGGAAGTATGATACCTGAAGCTATATGTTGCATATTGAAGCTTAAAACTATTTCCTCTTCCTTTTTCACCCATATTTCAGATGTGATAAGATGCTCTTGATAGGCTATACAGAGAAAATTTGCCAATAGTTTCATTTGTTGCATAGGAGACTTCAAAAAGTGTATCTTGGATTGTCTAAAACTGAGTGGATTTCTTATTTATCTGAAAGTATACAAACTGCAAATATTTAGACTCACCTCAGTCTCTGCAGTTAAATTTTGTATACGCCTACTGTCAAAATATATTAATAAATGGTTTATTTTCATATTTGGAACATAACAGTATTAAAAAATCTTTTTTATTAAAATAGTTTGTACTACTAACAGACTAAGCTACGTAACTGAGTCCTTAAATCATTTTATATAGTGGACTGTAAATAGAGAAGTGTGTGTTATGAGTTATAATTTCTGGTTATATCTATCGATCTTTGTATAGTATTCTGATAATAGTATATGGTGAGGGAATATTGTTAAGCAAGATGTCAAGTTTTGTATTTTTGAGATGCTCCTAAATAAGCCTTAGATTGTATTAATGGTGAGGACTGACACCATTTCCTCAACAATCTGTGGAGTATACTTGACACCAGTTTTTTTGACTGCAGTTTTAACTTGGTTTATCACTTTTTGTGTTGCTCAGTGTATCAAACAGAGGAATAAAAAAATGGAGTTCAACTTCAGACTGTTACATATGAGCCTTTTCATGATATTTATCGTTTTAGTGTTGAAGATGTAGTGTTCTTTTGGGACTTCTGTATGCTTAGAGTACAGATGCTGAAGGATGAAATGATTTCAGTCTAGGGTTGGATAAAAACAGAAAGGATGGAAAATGAAAAGTGGGAAACTCAGCTGAGAAGGGAGGAATTTAAAGGCTTGGTCGTAAAAATTCATTTGCTGTGGACATAGGTGTATCTTAAGAGAGGTCTGTGCAGCACAGTCTTTTGGCAGAAAGTTTGGGAGTCCTTGTTGCAGAGATTGTGCAACTGGTGAATGTGGGACAGACCCTGCACTCAATTTGTTTCTATGAACATGCAGGTCAAAGTGGTAGTACAGGTTCATGGCCTGCTCTGCGTGGAAACTGGCCGTGGGGGAGGTGTGGATGGGAAGCATAAATATCTTAAAGGCATTTTTAAATAAATTAAAATACAGTGTCTATGCCTTTGTCTTTCAGTATTTTATATATAGGGAGAATATTTTTTAAAGTGTCTGTTATAAACCGCTTGATGATTATAGCCTCTTTTCCTTCTACCTTTAAATTGTGAAGGCCATTTGTAACCCCATTCCTGATGATAGAAGGATGATCAAGGATAGGCCAGCCATCTAACATCACTACAGGGACTATGAGGCAGGAGAAAAGTTAACTGCATTCCTGTATTTGGAGAATATTACATCAAACACTACTTGTTATTATTTCAAATTTTAAGATCAGTGGAAGACATCTTCACCCATACATTTACTTTTAATGATTCTATAGATGGTCATCTCCAAAGTTATTTTGCCATTCTTTTAAAGTATTTTTTATGTGTATATGGATGCATTTTCATGTGACTATTTAAAAGCACATGGTACACTTTATAAACAAATATGAAAATATTGGGCATACACTAAAAATTTTATTGATGAAGTTCATGATCAAAAATGTTTAAAGATTACTTCTCTAGATTGTCAACTAAAGTAAATGAATGTTTGGTCTCCCCAAAATAACTCATAATTATTATGTTCTTCCTTTAAGTGATAACTCTTAAAATGAGAAACTATTATAGCAGTACAAAGAAGGTTGCCTTATGTAATTTTGGCTTATCTGCATAAGTCTTTATTTGTAAATTAAGTCATTTTCTTTTATGGCCAACTTATCCAAAATTAAGTGCTATAACAATTTGAAGTCTGTAAGTTCCTATATATTCAACTATGTATTGCCATATGTTGAAATTCACATTTCTTAAAAATTTTCCTTTAAATATTAGGATCTTTGTAACACTGATATACCTGGTTGTAAGAGAACTGAATTATCGAAATCGCAAATCCTTGATTAAACTATTTTTAGCATTTATGGCTTGGCCAGAAAGTCCCCGTATCTTTTGTTCTGAGCCATCCTTACATTTTTGTAAGGAAAGATGACTAACAAATTGGACTGTATTTGAGAAGATCCTGTAAGTAGCCCTAAGCCTTAAAATGATAAGCCTTAACAACTGCACTATGAGCAGGATTGAATACACTTACTTTCTAGTTGTTTTGATATATGGCAGTTTTATACCCTTAAGTCAGTAGACTAAATGGAATTGTATTTCCCATAAATTGCACTTGTGAGCTTTTAAGTTATCAATATATATTTTTATTTGACCTTCCAACATCTGGATGAGGTTGGCAAGTAGGTCAGTTCAGTATTTTTTATCTTCATTTTATGGATAGAAAACTGAGCTTTAGTTTAAGTAATTTGCCCTAAAGCCAAACAGCTATTAATAATTCAGAGTTTGAACTCAGGCCTTTCTGGCCCCAGAACCACTCTGTTGGTTTAAGGTGTATGATTCATTTACCTTGTTTCACATTGTTGGGGCATGTGTTTTATCTTTTCATTGCTAGCACACCATCTTTGGTAATTTTCAGCCTTGAAACTCTTTCACTATGCTCAAGAGGCATGTGACTGTCTACAATTAGGCTTCTTTCTTTGAGAAGCAGTTGGGATTTAGTGTAGAGCACTAACTAGTCTTGGACTCAGACAAATGAATGGAACTTCTGGCATCTACCAATTTGTAACTTTAGACCAGTTACTTAACCTCTCTGAGTCTGTCACCATATGTAAAAATGGGGGTAACAAGTTTGTTGTCAAGGTCAAATAAACATGAAAGCACATAGCCAGTGAGTGGTTGTATTCTTGGAATTTGAATATCATGGAGGCCAATTAAATATGGCAGATTATTTTCTTGGTTTTTTTAAAAATTTGATTATAGTGTGATTATGTTTGGAGTTTCTTGAAAGTTTGCTTTAGCCAATAGCTGCAAGAAATGTACTAGTGTTTCTGAAATACAGTGACATAGGAAAGAAAATGAACCGCTTCCCTCCTTTAAAGGATGAAAATACACATAACCGAGGCTGTGTGTATTGTGTTAACAGAATTTCCTGAGCTAGGTCCTTAACCTTGTGATTTTCAGAGCTATTTTCTCAGTAAAAAAGAAGGAATCCTTCAGCAGATCCTTTGTCTTACGTTGAAGACACCTGTAGTTGAGAGATGGAGCGATGCTACCAAACGTGTAGTAATGTAGCCCTGTACAAATCACGTTTGCATCTATTATGTTGTTTAATCCTCACAACAACCCTTTGCTGTATGAAGTAAGTTGACTTTTCCCAGGGTTTGCAGTCCTTCAAGCCATTTGTATTTGGTCATGCTTTTGCAAGAGATTTTCAAACAGTGGTTTTCAAACACAACTCAGTGGTTCTCAGTCTCTTCTTAATCTAGAGTGTTTTGAGTACTTCCTTTACTGCAAAGAAAAGCAGCCTTTTTATAAATTATCAGTTTGGTTTTGAGTTTCTTCTTGTGATGTAACCTGATGCAACGTTTGCTTGAATCACTGATAATGTAATTGATTTCTCCTAGTGACCATGGGTTCTTTTGGTTTATACTCAAGTTTCTTTTTCTGTGTGAAGATATCCTTATTGAATAGCTTGCTGCTGGCTTGTACAGCATTACGGCATACCTCAATGAAGTACATACTCGCAGCAGAGCTTTGTGCTAATTTATTTTGCAATACTATAGGAAAAAAAAAGGGCTTCATTCTTAAAAGAACCTCAAGAGACTTAGACAAAATTTCTTCTGACCCTTTCAGAAGTCTTGCATCTTAAAGCCCCTGTGTGGTTCAGGCCCTGCTTGGAGTTGTGGGTAACCTTATAAATCATTGTGCTCCTATAGTGTTTAAGATTGTGATTTAAGAATGAGTTTGGAACTAATTAAAACAAGGCTTAGTTGGCCAATATTGTCAGAACAGTTATCCCTTGAGACAATAGTTATGGTTAGCGTCAGGGATGGATTGCTTTTGTAATACTGAAACATTAGATAGAAGCTCTTTTACACTAGCTCCTAGATTCTTGCATTTTTCCTTATCAGTCTGTAAGTCCCCTGAGGTCCTTTCTGATGGTTAAAATACACGTGGTATTTTGTTCTATGTCTATCTGTTACATTCATTAAACACATACTTATTGAGTCCCTCTGTGCACCAAGGGTTGTGCTAAGCACTGGGGATGCACACATAGTTACTATCCCTGGCCCATAAGGGGCTTGAAGCCAAGTATACCACACAAATGTAAAAGCTGGACCAGACCTGAGGCATGCTAAGGAAAGGGAAGTGGGGAGTGGTGTCCTGAGAGCTCTAATGGAGTTATAGTCTGCTGCAGAAAGGTTCCCAGAGGAAGGGGGCACTTGTGCTGAGATCTGAAGAATGGGTGGAGGTTTAAGTGGGGAAGGCAGGCAAGAGGGAACAGTATGCGCAAAATCTGGCTGAAGAGTGGTGACAAATGGAAGGAGTTGTGTGAAGACCACTGTGGCTGGGGTAGAGGGGCATTAATGGGAGTGAGGCCAGCTGTGCGCCTTTATAGGTAGAGTGACCATATAACTTAATACATTTATCAACCCAACTGTGACTCTTGAGAGTGAAAGAGGATGCTATTTATCATTAAACAAGACTATAAGCATCAGCCAGGACACAGGGCCACCTCGCTTTCATAGGCCATGTTAACAGTATTGTCTAAGAGCTTGGCAACCGGCAGTGTGTCAACTTCCTAGTGAATGTGTCAAGGAGTTAGAATACCTTATCCCTCCAAAAGGGACCTAAAGAGAAGAGTGGGTTTTTCAGATACCTAGGTTGTATGATTTGTTCTGGTATTGATATTAGTGACTATTTCATGTTTTGAAGGTTTGGCATGAAAAGATGGGTTTTAGTGTGAACTACTAGATTAGAGTCACTGTCATGGTATATGAAATAGCACAGTACAAACATATCTTGAATATTTTCTGCTTTTTTGTTACAGCACTTGTCATTTTTGCAAAAACCTTTTATATAAATAGAATTTTAAAATGGCTTCATTCTAGGTTTCCATTTTGAGTGTAAGTACTTCCTGGATATAACACTCAAGGTATGGGCCACTTAAATTTTTTTTCTTGAAATTTATGTAAAAATCTATACAGTTAAATGCATAGAGTTCAGGGAATTTTGCACAGCGTGTGATCTGCACCCTGATCAAGAGATAGAACATTTCTACAACCCCAGAATAGTCTCTTTTTGGGGCACTTAAAAATTTGATTAAGAAATAGGGCTGTAGAGCCAGGTGTCAAATTAGAAATGAGTTGTTCCCTTCTCCTTTCTTTCATAACTTTATTTTTGCTTCCTAAACATGTGGCAATGGTAACTTTACACATGAAACAAATTGTCGCCAGAAGAAACTGTTGCCTTTCCACTAGTTATTATTTAGTGGTTACTAATATAGTACATCCCTGCCCAATTTGCTATGGCTTTTTAGTCCTTTAAAGTGAGTAGTAAAATCTGAGTCATATCCCATCACTGACTCACAAGCATACTGAGGACTGCCTGTTTGCCTGTTTATTATTAGGACTAAGCTTTAGAATCTTGATCAATTGAAAAAGATTGTGGTAATGTCAACTTTACATAACACCTCTCCCTTTTTTCCTACTTTTCCTTTTACCCTGATTATGTCACTCTTTAGGAGGTTTTACAGATAAGAAGAGGGGGGAGGGGGGCAAGAGTCAAGCCAGTACATACAGCTGAAGTCCTAGCCTTGAGCACTTCCTTTCCTCTCAAAATTCTCAACAGCTAGTTGCCAAAGAGCAATTAGAATATTGACTAAGTTACAGCGCAATTAGTTGTGAAATTGATTCAACTCAAGAGCTGTGTGTCACTTAAAGATTCTTGTATCAGAGACAAAGACTTGTCCTAAAAAGAGTGTTTGTTCTTAATGAGTTTGGGATTTACGGAGGGATAGGGAGTGGGGATAATTCACCAGTGGTTGAGAAGGGGGCTTACGCCTTTTTTCCCTGTAGGTTTAGAGTTCCCATTTGGAACCTGATCTGGAACCAGATCTTGAATTAACTATTTTTTCCTGAAAAGGGCAATGCGTTCTGCTTAGCAAAGATTCTGCTGTCAAAGCGCTGGCAGGCTGTGATGGTCGTGATGGTGGAGGCTGGTTTACAGACTTTTCTTTCTCAGGGCACTAATATTTTAGTACCAATTGGACTTTCCAAAAAAATTTTCTCTCTCTTTACACTCCATTTTAGAAACAGTAGTGAGCCAGTAAAGAGGTAAGGAGGGTTAAAGCCAGATTTGGTTAGTGAAAAGACTTATCAATAACCCATCTCCAGTTGGAGAAGCTCCTACGCTGATTACACATTCATTTCTCTAGTGGGTTCATTGCTCACTTTTTTTTTTTTTGGAACATTTCATTGTCAATACTTATCGTTACTTTTTTTTTTTTTTCCTTTTTTGAGACAGAGTCCCCCTCTGTCACCTTGGTAGAGTGCAGTGGCATCACTGTGGCTCACTGCAACCTCAAACTCCCGGGCTCAGGTGACCCTCCTGCCTCAACCTCCAGAATAGCTGGGACTACAGACGTGTGCCACCATGCCTGGCTAATTTTTTTCTATTTTTTGTAGAGTCAAGGTCTTGCTCTTGCTTAGGCTGGTCTCAGACTCCTGAGCTCAAGCCATGCTCCTCAGCTTGGTCTCCCAGAGTGCTAGGATTACAGACAGGCATGAGCCACCACGCCTGGCCTCGTTGCTCACTTTTAAAAAGCAGTTTCATGCATTAAGCACAGGATGAGTCAATGTGATGTTTCACTGTATGCATGCTGGTGACAGTTTTTCCTTCATTCCTACCTCTGTCTTCTTCCTGGCAAGTCTTCTCAATGCCACCAGACAGCTTTAGACCCCCTGTTCCACTGCTCTGCTTCTGTAAAATTCTCTCCTGATGCTGCAGGGCAGAATTTTCACTTCCTGCAGCCTTTCTGAGTGCCAGGACTATGCTAAGCACCTCCCAACATCCCCTTACTGACTCCTCATCACAAGCCTGAAAGAGTAGACATTTGTTAATAGTCATCTTTGATTTGAGGATGTTATGGTACAGTGATGTTATATAACTTGCCCAGGGTCATACAGCTATGAGCTGATTTGGGGCTAGAATCCAGATTTGGCTAAGGTCAAGCACCAGCTTCTAGCCAATACTTATCACTTCCCTGAGCATTGCTTTCTGATCCCATTGCATTGTAACTGTGTTCACATCTGATTTTCACATTAGACAGGAAGATGCTGAAGTCAGGGACTCTTAGACCAGAGCTTTAAAAGATGCCAAAATTAGAGTAACAGATTGTTTGATCATAAATATGTTCTGAACACCTACCATGTGCCCAGCATTGGTAGAGGTACTTGTAGATATAGCAGTGAGCCAAACAAAAATCTTTGCCGTCAGGGTGGTAAACAAGCAAAGAAAATGCATGATGTATCTGATTGTGACAGCTGCCAAGGAGCAGGACTGTTGTGTTCTGTAAGTATTGCCCCCTGTAGTTGTGCAACAACACTTTATGAGCTCTGCATGAAAGGGAGATAGAGAGTTAATTGCTGGGGTGGAACTACTTTAAATAAAATAGTCAGGGAAAGCCTAACTGATAAGGTGACATTTGAGCAGAAACTTGAAGACCAGAGAAACACAGTCTAGGAGATATCTGGGAAAATAATATTTCATTCAGATAACTGAGTGAATTCCAAAATCCTACCAGACTTCTCTCTCCCCAAAATGTAACTATAATTTGGCATTCTTGGGTACTCTTTATTATAATGCCAACTAACCTGATTTATGGCAGTTGTTTCTCTGACCGCTTTTTACTTGTTTTCTGATTGATTGCATGCCACAGAAATTAGTACAACTTGGATTAGGAAAATTCAGCATGTCCCCCCCCACCCATTTTAGAGAGAATTGCAAATCATAATGAACAGGCTGGTAAGAAGTCTGATTTCTTAAAACTCTATGTCTATGACAAACATGAAATAAGAATTGATGTTCGGTATAATAATACAAGCTCAGCAAGATGCTCAATATTTTGTTAGGATGTATAGCTAGGCAAGCTAACAGACAAGTGTTGAAAACGAAGAGTTTTCTTGCTGATATTTAGATAACTGGAAAATTCAGTTATCTAAAGCTCCTGTTCCTTAAAAAATCTGAGATTACAGTACAGAGACTTGTTATCATTTGGAGCCCCTGGCCTTTTGTGTACAAGACTGGAGCTAAAAGCAAAGGTACATTAATTTCATCACATAGTCACTTAAAAATCATGGAGCACTTACTTTTTTAAGGTGCTGGCAGGTATCTGGCTTATTCTTAAGTTACAGAAACTCCCTGGTGTTAAGATATACAAATGGATATGTCTCTGGTTTCACTTTCCTTATCAAAGATGGATGAAAGGGCACTTTCTCAAGTATATTTCACCATGAATACTACACCCCTCCTACCCCATGCTCCCCAACCTGAGAAGTAAGACCATCCCTCCTTCCAGTTTGAAACTTGCTATATCTATCCAATCCAGGTTGTCTTTCTTTTGCTGGGTAAACACTGGATAAGTACTTTTGCACATGTTAAGGTTGGGTCCAAATCACTATCAAATGTGATTCTCCTCCACTCTTGAGGAGGCAGAAATCTCTGGGTTTAAGAAAGGTTTAAAGCTCCCAAATAAATATGAACCAAATAATTCTGGTCATTTGACTAGAAATAGTGGGATGGGATTATGGAGAAAGACGAAGGGAATGAATGAAAGGTAGGGAACTACACTTTGGAAAGCAAGAGTAATATTATGTGGGATTTCATGCAGAACTAGAAATTTTATCCAACGCAAACATTTACCAAAGGAGCAATAAGAACAGATTCTCCAACCCCCAAACTTGTTCTTGGAAATGCTGAACAATCCTATCCTGTCTAATTATCTCAAAATTATCTTCAACACCAATATATATATTTGCCTAATGATAACAGGCCCACAAGCAAAAATTCCCTGATGTTAAATTTGGGAACACAAGCAAAATAACCACGTTAATTTGAAACTCAGTACCATGGATACGGATAATGATTATAGCCTTGTGAATCTGCTAATAATTTGTTGTAATAATCTATGGCATTTCCCCCAAAAGATTTCTCAGATTCATCAGTGCAGATCAAAGTTTGTTCTTTTATCAAAATGCTGGCTGTGATTCTCTGGCTATGCACGGTGTTTTTGCTCTTCTGTTTTCAGGAGAAAAGTCCTGCGTTCATTTCTTAATGAGTATCCTTTTGTTTTTTCTTTTCCCACCTACTAACACTGAACTTGTCAACTTAGACAGAAAAATACTCTGCTTTGTAGAATGAAATAAACACATCACAACATGTAGTTGAACAAACTTATTTTTAAATTTAGTCATTTGGTTTAACCCTTTATGTCAGGCAATAAAGTGATGATAAAAGCTCATTTAAATGAAGCCATTTAGCAGATTGTTTTGTAGTTGAAGGTTTCAGGGTGTGTTGTTAGAGTAAAAATATATTTCAGTATCTTGAGTACAGCTCTCTGGTCTAATACAGCATATTTTTTTTTCTGTGAAAACTTTCAGAAGAAATTTATTTAAGGGGAACAAAATACAGTCTGTGCATGTATGTGGGTGTGTTACACATGTGCTTGCTGGGAGAGTAGGGTGGGTAGTTAGCATTGGAAAGAGAAAGGAATAAAATTCAAGAGATGGTGCAAAAGGAAGATTTCTGCACATTGTGTGTCATATGTGTATGTCCTTACCCTTCTTATAATAAATTAATACAGGAAAAGATATATGCTGATTATGGTTTTTTTTTTTTTTTTTTTTTTTGAGACAGAGTCTCACTCTCTTGCCCGGCCTAGAGTGCCATGGCGTCAGCCTAGCTCACAGCAACCTCAAACTCCCGGGCTCAAGCAATCCTCCTGCCTCAGTTTCCCAAGTAGCTGGGACTACGGGCATGCGCCAACAGGCTCGGCTAATTTTTTCTATATATTTTTAGCTGTCCAATTAATTTCTTTCTATTTTTGGTAGAGACGGGGTCTCGCTCTTGCTCAGGCTGGTCTCGAACTCCTGAACTCAAACGATCCGCCAGCCTCGGCCTCCCAGAGTGCTAGGATTTACAGGCATGAGCCACCGTGCCCGGCCTGATCATGGTTTTTTTTAATTTTTTAATTTTTATTTTTTTTTTTTTGCCATCATGAGAGACTCTAGGTCTAACATGTTTTTAAAATCTGTTTTTATTTTTTTTTAAACTATGGTTTATTCTGATGCCTGGCCACTCATTTTGATAAAAGAAAGTTATAAAAGCTGGAAGAGAGTGTAGTCCCAGCTACTCAGGAGGCTGAAATGGGAGGATGGCTTGAGCCCAGGAGTTCAAGGCTGCAATGAGCTATGTTTGGGCCATTGCACTCCAGCCTGGGTGACAGAGTGAGACCCTGACTCTAAAAAAACAAAAAAATCAAAAGGATGCAGTAGCAAGTTGAGCCTCAGGTTACAGAAAGAAGGAATCATATTAGTTAAAATCCCACCTTTAACCTTAGACGTAGATCAAATGCCCATCTATGAACTTAGCACCAAAGACACTGGTGTAGAGCTCATGATGGAGCACGCTGCCTAGTCTGAAGACCAGAAGGTAGATAAGAAGTTGCCTTGCTTGCACAGGACTCTGATTCCTGTGGCCTTGATTTTTTGGGGTGTCTGGCCACCAAGATCAAGTTTAGCCGTTAGGATTTCACATTAAAAACACAATGGATCCTTTTCCTGCTTTGTTAGGTAGGCATGGCAAAAAAACATTGACAAATCACACACTTTCGTGGGCACTTCAGAGTTACATGTAATTCCAGGTACACTGAGTGTGACTCTGCTCCTTTCTATCCCCAGAGAAAGCATATTAGAATGTGGGAGGATACAGGTAGTAGTCCTAAGGGCTCTAATTCACATGAATGCATGCAAAAAGTTACCTCCATTTCAGCCAAGATCACCCTGTACCTTGAAAGCTGGACTGATGAACACCCATTCTTCGGGCCAGATAAAATCCAGTGTCATTCTCAAGTTTTTGCATTCCTGGTGGCACACCTCCTCTTCTCCAACTCCAGGCCTCAAGTGATCTTCCCATCTATCTTCTTTTCCCAAGTAGCTGGAATTACAGGCCACACCACCATGCCTGGCCCACACCCTCTCTTCTGAACTCTGGCCTTGAACCCCTGCCTCTGCTGGATTAGGTCAGTTTGGGGACCATTTTACCAGCCTCTGTGGGCTGTTCTCTTTGCTTACTACCCAGATGTGAAGCTTGGCCTCATCTTCATTTCTGCAAATGTTGACTCATAAGTAGTCATCTCGTTACCAAAGGTGAGATGACAAAGGAGACTTACAACATAGACGTCTTGAATTATTAGGATTTTTAGTGCTTTGGTCATTTCGGGATCCTGGGCTACAGGTCCTTTCTCTATCCTTTTCCTCTCCTCCCCCATCCTCTGCCTCCTCCCCTTCCTTCCTGGCAGCTTCCTCTCTGCTCGGGAGGCTACTGCTAATGTTGCCTCTCTCTGCTATGTGGAAGGAAAACAGTGTTTGCTTTTTTTCCATAATCATTTTCTAGGTGAGGTTTCAGAGAAAGACAAATGAGGAACAGAGAGCACAGATTAAGTCTTCAGACAGGCAGAAAGCCTTCAGAGACCCTGCATTTGCCTAGATACCCAGAGACAGCCCAAGGGGCAAGATAATGGGGTTTTAGGGACAGGCTCTGGAATCAGATTTTCCTGGTTGAATACCTGCTCAAACACTGGCAGCGGTGCCAAGAGGCAAAGCTCTTTATCCTCTTCGACTCCCTGATACTTCGCCTGTAAAACGGAGTTGATAACGCAAAATTCGAGGAGGTAAAATGGCGGCGACGAGGGCTGGGCCTGCGCGTGCTTACGCAGCGTGCGTGCGTGCGTGCGTGCGTGCGTGCAGGGTGGGTGCCCGCGATGCCTAGAGGAGGAAACTCCAGTCCCGCCTGCCGCCTCATTGGTTCTACCTCTCTCTGCCCTACTGTTCTCCGGCCTCCTCTGTCTTCCCGGAGCTTTGCACCCCTTTGAGTGGCTGCTGGAGGGACTGAGCCTGCTGGCCTGCACGCTCCATTTCACTCCCGCCTTCCCCCTCTGATTTAGGAAATTGGGAAAGTCTAGTCCTAGTTAGGAAATCCTATCCATCTGTATTACCCTGGCTTTAGGGCAATCGGAGACCCAGAGAAGTTGAGAAACTAATGAAAATCATACAGCTAGTAAGTGGCAGAGCCATGATTGGAACCCTACTGTTTTATAAGCCCAGATCTAGAACTTGCAGCCACTGCACCAGACGCTTAAATGCAGTGAGAAAACTGAAGTGAGAAAATGTTAAGACGTGCCATGATCTATTTAGCCCTTTTTTCACTCAGCGTGGACAACATGAACTCAAGCTATAGATGTTTTTACTGAAATACAGAAAATTGGCAATGAGGGCACAACTTTGGTTTTTTTTTTTTTCGCTTTTTTTTCCCCCTGGTGCCTGCAATATGCTTTCACAGTGTTACCTCTAGCTCTGTCCTTATTCTTACAGTAACCCTGTAGGGTAGGTGTTGTGTTAGACATGTGCACCCTAAGGCCAAGGAAGGTGAAGAATCACACAGCCATAAGGGCTGTACCCTATAGCTTGTAAAGCAATAGCAAATTGATGGGGAGGATGACTCCTATGACTTTAGTGAATCTCGCCCCCTAGAACGTATCTGCTCCCTCGATTGCATTCATTCTCAGAAGAAATGCACAAGAACAAGGTCTGTGGACCAACCCAAGCAGGGTGATCTCTGTCTTTCAGGTAATGGCTCTGTTTGGCTACCCTGGAAGACCATACTCTGGTTCATATCAAATTCTCAGAACTGCAATGGCTAAAATTAAATGCGTCTTAAAAATAAAAAAAATAATAATAAATAAAAAAATTAAAAAATGCAAAATTCAATCTCTGAAAACAGATTTTTTTTTTAATTTAGGTGTGGCTAAAACATTTTTGACAGTAAAAAAGGGACCTGACCCAATGTGACATTTCTTAATGTGATCTTCAACTAACTTTGTGTTTATCCACACATTTTGGTGCAGGAAGATTAATACGTTTGAGTTCCAGCTCCCATGGAGGGAATTAGTACTAGATGTTCATGTTCCATATTGTCTTTCTAAAATCCCCAAAATGCTGAATTCCAGAAATACAATTGGCTCTAAGGGCTTTGGTTAAGAATATCCACCTCAGAGGGTATTAAGGATCCTAAGTGGGGTAATAACCTGTAGCATGCGACACAGAAATAACCACTTAATAAGAGCTGGCTGCTACAACCATCATGGTATTGTGGTTCTGAGTAAGCAGGTGCAAGTATGTCCATCTCCAGGAATAGCTGCAAACCTTTGTGATAGCCATAGGAAGTAGTACACAATACCTTGTAGTTTACACATAGGCTTATTTTATGTTGGTTGTTTATATCTGTCTTGAGTGTTGAAGTTGCTTCTGATTTTCTTTTTAGATACCTTCTCAATGCCCTCTAAAATTCCATTTTTTTAACTGAGGATAAATTGCATTCTTTTCTCTCTGTCTCCCTTTCCCCATCCTCATTCATCTGCCCTCCTCCCCCCTCCATTTCTTTCTCTCTCTCTCTCTCCCTCTCTCTCTCTTAGATGCCCTTTCCTCCTGATCTCAGGAAACTAGAGAACTGATTACTTTGGAGAATGTAGAACCTTTCTCTGAGAGTAGTGATTAATGGCCAAAAAATGCTAAATATGAAAGTCATTCAATAAAGCTCTTAGGACATTTGCTTAGGGGCCAGGTGTTAAGAACTTCTCAACAGAGACAACTTGGAGGGGGTAATGGAAAATGAACACACACAATGTAAAACTTTGGCTATAAATATAACGTGATTTGCAGGGGAGGGGAAAGGCATTTTGTTCCGTGTTTTCTCCACTGTAAGACCTGTTGCCTAAGGTAGGTAAAATTCTTTTTCCTGCGCACAAACTTAGGAAGTTGAGTATGAGGAAGAATAAATGGGTCTAGGCTGGAAAAACTTGACTGATTGAAATAAAAAATTAAGACTTTTTTGGTGATAAGATAATCAAAACATCCTTCTATTGTAAAAAAATCCAACATCAATGACAAAAAACCACTTTGATGTTTAGTAAAAAAAAAAGCTGGAAGCAAGTTATGTATTCATTTTGCCTATGTCAGTTTCCCAGACTGGCAGAATAGAGACTTTATGTTTTATGTACTCCATTAAATATTTTAAGTTGTTAGAAGTATTCTTGATTTTTGTTTTTCTTGTGTTCTGTTTTGCTGCTAAAGTGGGATCTTTAAGATCTCAATTTCTGTGTTGTTGTCTTCATTTAAATGACAACAAAAACAAAAAAACCCTTAACAATGAATGGAATAAATCATTGTAAGAAAAAAGTTGCAAACTGGGAACTTAAAGTTTTAATAACATTTTATGTTTACTTTGTACACTCAGCCACAAGACATTTCTTGCTGACAGCTATTTTAGAGTTCCCAAAAAATAAATTTGTCTTGCCCACAATTACTATGAATTTTTGTATAGAATCCACATTTTTCTCTTTAATTGTCATAGCTTTCTAGGTTCTCTATGGTGCAAGGTGCCCCCTCTCCCTAATCATATTACCTCGAGACAGAAATAGAGAATTTATAGAAAATCAAAGCACTCACATTTAGTGTCAAGGGAAAAGAAAGAAATTGCAAAAAGATCTCTCCTTCTTTGGCAATGGAAGAATTCAAGTAACCACTTTTTTCTTGGCCTTCTCTAAGATGTTCATGGCTCAGAAAATTCCTTTCTGAATTTTTGAATTCCTTTGTTTTTTAAAGTTTTTTTTCCATTTGGTTATTGTTTTTATTTTTATATTAATTTGAAGTTAGGCTGGATGCGGTGGCTTATGCTTATAATCCTAGCACTCCGAGAGGCCAAGGAGGGAGGATCCTTTGAGGTCAGGAGTTCAAGACCAGCCTAAGCAAGAACAAGACCCTGTCTCTACTGAAAATAGAAAAATTAGCTGAATGTGGTGGGGCATGCCTGTAGTCCCAGCCACTCAGGAGGCTGAGGCAGGAGGATTGCTTGAGCCTAGGAGTTTGAGGTTGCTGTGAGCTAGGCTGACGCCATGGCACTCTAGCCCAGGTAACAGAGTAAGACTCTGTCTCAAAAAGAAAAAAAAAAAAATTGAAGGTATATCTATCTCCTGTTGTCTTTTCTCTCTTATACTAACAATATGTATATAATAACTTTCTAAAGAACAAGTAGAAATGGCTCCTTGTTGAGTGATGTGTTTAGCAGAAAAAGAAATTAGTATTTGGAAAGATCCTACATAGGAAAGGATTTGGAAGTCTCTTGAAAGGGGCCTTTGAAGTTTTTAAACTTTATTTTAAGCTGTAGCTGAGTCCATTTTAGCCAATCTAGGCACATTCAATGTGACTAAGCTTCTTTTCCTTTCCTTTCTTTTTAAATACACATTCAGTATCAGATTTTTTCCCTACTTTTTAACCCTATAGACCTTGATTCTGTACAATATCTTATTTTATGAGTGTCAGCCAAGGTGCAGGATTCAGCTAAATAAGTCCTAACGAGAATTCAAAAGTGATGAAGATGTTGTCATAACCACTGGGTGGTATAATCTTATGCAGAAAAGAATTTACAAAACATAATAAGACACTATTTTGTGTCTTAATAAAGGTACAATCAAATGAGTTTAGGGAAGGAAAGAAGGGAAGGGTTCAAAATGAAAGTGGCATTTAGAAGAACCCAGGATAGGTTGAGGGATGCCAGGAGTGAAAAGGGAATGATGTCAAGACTGTAAAGCCAGGGCCACATTCAGTGGCTAGAGTATTCCAGTTTACCTAGAGCTCAAGGTATGCATATAAACTAAAGCCTTGTCTTTAAAAAAATTTGCAGTCTAGTGAGGGAGAAATGTAAATAAACAAATGAATTAGTTCATTTTGCACTCTGAGTTATGCAGAAAGTGCTTTGGAACATAGAGGGAAATACACAGTGATAGGGAGTTGGCGGGGCCCTGATTGGAAAGCTTCATGGGAGTCCAAATCCTGCAGGAGTAGTACTTTGCCCAATGGAAGTAAGAAGAAAGCATATGCAAATTCTTCTTATTCTTTGGACTTGTAATAAATGCACAAACTTTCTGGGGCTTTCTAAGGAAATTTTATTTCAAGATTCTGCCAGGCGATAGTTCTCTCTTCTCTAAATGCAAATGTAATTGTAAATGTAAATATCAAGTTCTGCTTTTTCTTTTCTCATCAATTTCTCTTAGTTTTTTTTTCCTTATCTATTTTCACTGGTATTGATCACTCTCCCTTCCTTGGTAAAGCTCCATTTGCTTCTCTCCCAACCTGGACCTTGTAGGAAGCACCAATGCTATATTAAATTTCAGAGAAAACTCCCAGTCTACCTTCCCCAGCATCCCTTCAGGTTCACGAAGCAAGTTATAAAAGCATGGCGGGACCCCTGCTTTCTGTAGTAAGCCGGAATAACGTGTCCTCAAGTTTGCACTGGGAGATGATATTTCAAGTTGAGCCTCTGAAGTTTGATTGCTTACTTCTGTCACTTGCTAGATGTTTAATCTCTAACAAGTCATCAAATCCCTTTGTGTCTCCATTTCCCCCTCTATAAAGTGGAATACAGTAATGCACCATATAACAAAATGACATATCAGTCAAAGACAGACTGTATATATATGATGGTGGTCCTGTGAGATTATAATACCATATTTTTACTGTGCCTTCTTTAGATATGTTCAGATACACAAATTCTTATCATTGTGTTACCATTGCCTATGGTATTCACTATAGTAACACACTGTACAGGTTTGTAGACTAGGAGCAATAGGCTAGACCATATAACCTTGGTGTGTAGTAGACTATACCATCTAGGTTTATGTAAGTACACTTTATGATGGTCATTTAGTGACACATGACTGTAATATAGAATCTACCTTACAGATCATTGTGAGAATTAAATGAGATAATCCACAGAGAGCACTGAATGCCATGGCTAGGATGTAGTTAACATTTTAGTAAGTGTTACCTATTCTTAAATTGTTGGACAGCCATTTAGCCCTTTCTTCTTTTGTGTGTTGAAGATTACAGCCAGTGATGGTTAATTTTATTTGTCTACTTCACTGGGCCATGTGATGACCAGATATCTGGTTAAACATTATTTCTGGGTGTGTCTGTGAGGCTGTTTCTGAAAGAGATTAGCACTTCGATTGGTGCACTGAGTATAGCCAATGGCCCTCCTTGGTGTAGGGAGGCCTGGCATAGTTCTACTCAGGCCCTCATCCAATTTGCTGAGAATCTAAATAAAAAAAAAAGGCAGAGGAAGGTTGGATTCTCCATCTGCTTGGCTGCCTGATCTAGGACACTGATTTTCTGCCCTTGATGCTCCTGGTTCTCAGGCCTTTAGACTCAGACTGGAATCTACACCATTGGCTCTCTAGTTCTTAGGTCTTCAGACTCTACCACTGGCTTTCCTGGGTCTCCAGTGCATAGACTGGATCATGGGACTTAACCTCCATAATCAAGTGAGCTAATTCTTATAGTAATTGTCTTTATACATATAAATTTATGTTTATATATACATTTATATGTATAAAGAGATTATGTGTGTATACATATACATAAAATATACATGTATACAGATATGAATTAATGTATATAGATATGTATATATGTATATATACACATATGTATATATAGATATATATCCTATTGGTTCTGTTTCCCTGGAAAACCGTAACTAATTTGTGGTTTGCAACCAGGAGCATTGGCATAATCTGGGAGCTTATTAGGAATGCAGATTCTCAGGCCCTATCTCTGCAATTTTAACAAGATCCCTGGATAAATGACGTACACATTAGAGCACACAATTCCTATATTCGTTGTGAAAATCTCATGCTTATACTAATGCTTCATCAACTAGGGAACAGCCACAGTCTCACATCACACACTAAGAAGAGTATCTACCAGTTAAACAATGATAATTTCAGCAAAAACATAGAATTCACATAGATCTAGGAGATAAACGATAGGGATTTTAAGGCCTGTTCAGCAACTCTCAGAGAGATGTTGACTACAGGGACATTTCTTTACTCTGAACACACGTCTACACCGGATAGAAGTAGGGGAGATGCAGGGGAAGAGAGACCTTCTAACCAGGCGTACTTTTGTTTGCCTTGCTCTTAAAAAGAGAACAATCTAAAAGGAAATAAGGTTGGGACAAGCAGTACGGCTGGGAGTACCTGGGAATGAAACATCTACTGAGAAAAGTTGACCAAAGAGAGATAAATAAGAACTAACCACTAATAAAGGGGTTTTGAACCAAGAGCTCTCACACTGGCCTGGCTTTCTTTCTTTTTTTTCTTTTTTTTTTAGTATTTAAAAAAAATATTAAGAACGATGGAGTCTCGCTCTTGCTCAGGCTGGTCTTGAACTCCTGAGCTCAAACTATCCATCCACCTTGTCCTCCCAGGGTGCTAGGATTGCAGGCATGAGCCACTGCACCCAGCTAGGCCTGGCTTTCTATGGAGATAACGTGTCACGTTGAAGGGGAGAATGACTAAAATTTAAGAGGTATTTTTCTTCGTCGGAGTGGCTGGAGTGAGGATCAAGAGATTTGTTGGGAAAGTACCGGGAGGTTGCACAAACACACCTGGGCTGTAGCTACCTGCTACCTATCTCTACCTTCTCTTCCTTCCTCAGTTATCTCAATGACTGAAAAAATATTGCAGCTTCTCAGTGTCCAGCTTTCCAGCTTAGTTTAAGGAATAATAATTCAAGGGGACCAGGTAAATATTTAGTGGATATGATGGTAATCCAACAAGGCTGTTGGGCAAATATAAGGACCAGATAAAATTGTGCCTAATAAAAGATGAGTAAGAAGCAGGAAAAATGGGACTTCCTCTCAAATCATTAAAAAAATAAAATAAAAAAGGAACATGACGTGTAAAAGAAAGACAAATAATACACATTTGAAAAGGAATTACTTCAGGAAATAAAAATTATAGACTAAATTTTCTTTGTCCTCTCAAAGAAATTAAAGTCAAGATCAATAGAAAGAAGACCTGTCATGCTTAAGAAAGAAATGGAAGGGGAAATAGAATTAGTTTTGAAATGTAAACTGCTTTAGAAGGAGCAGATCCACGTTGAAAAAAGATCAAAAATATGGAGGATATACATGAGAGGAAACCACAGAGAAGGCAGTGGAAAAATACAAGGTAATAAAAGAAATTAACTAGGAATTCATAGAGGTGGAGAACCAAGTTGGATGTGATTTGTACACAGGAAAATGAAAAACTAAAATTAGCTGGACCTAATTAATGCATCAACATTACATAAACATAGTGTTATCCAAAACAAAGCAAATGGCAGAAAAATGCATGTAGATTTTTTTATCATTTATGTAAAGCTTAAAAACATGCAAACATTTCTAATATGTATAACACCTTATGGAAATGTGAAGCAATGGATGAGAATGATGAACTCCAAATTCAAGAGAGTGGCTACATCAAGGGTTTCAGGAATGGAATCTGAAAGATGCAGCACAGTGAGCTTCAACTTCATTGGTTATGTTTTATTATTTTTAGGTAAGATAATGGGAGGATGGGTGTTCTTCGTATTATTATTTATATCTCTTTGTTTTGTGCTGGTGAGGATGTGGGAAAATAGGATTCCTCATACTTTACTGATGGCAGTGTGAGCTCTATTAAATTGTTTCTGGGGCTTAGTGGGCATTTTCAAAATTTGTATTCAGAAGTTTCTTTAATCAGGAATTTTTTCTTCTGCTATATCCTAAAATTTTATATTATGAAATATTTAATATATATAATGGTTCAAGGAAACCTTTTGAAGTTCCAATTGTAGTTGTATTAAACTCATGTTCTTGTTTGGAAGGATTAACTTTTTTTTTTTGACATAGCCCAAGTCACAAAAGCCCAAGGATTAACATTTTAATGATACTGAGTCTTTTTATCTGGGAAAACGTGTATCTTTACATTCATTCACATCTTTCTTCCTTACATAAAACATATTTTTCCCCATAGGTTCTCTTTCTTGTTAAATATATTTCTAGAAACTTTAAACTCTATATCCCCATTGTAAATGGGATAATTATATGTGTCTATTTCTAACTCTATAATATTAATATAAAGAAAGATATTAGTTTGTTTAAAATTTTCTCATGTTTTGATACCTGGTTATGTTTTCCTATTAGTCTTAATAATTTTTTGGATTTTCTAAGCCTACAGTATAAAACCTGCAAATAATACATAATTTATCTTTTTTTCTATATATGTTTACTATTTAGTTTTCTTTTGCCTTATTGTATTATTCAGAGCCTCCAAAATAATTGTGAAAAATAATAGTGGAAAGAGGAATTCCTGATTTTGAATCAAATCATTTTAATGTATTAGTCTTTTAATGTCTGGATGTATTAAATATGCTAATATTTTATTTAGAACATTTGCACTTAGATTTGTAAGTAATTTTTCTTTTTTTGTGCTTTTTTAAAATTACTGTTTGGATATTCTTGTGCTAACTAGACCATCTTGGTAGTTATTAATCACTTTTGGGAGTCCAGGATATTTTGAATAAGATAGATACAATAGGAATTATAAATATTTTATCAACATTCAAATTTATTTGGTGCCCGAGTTCAGAAAGAAAAAGTTCAGATAGATTCCATAATATTTGATCATATTAGATTTTTGAGTTAAGTAGTAAGAGTTCAAAAACCAAAGAATCTGCTAAATTTTTTTGGATATATTTAGCTTCTTCGTTGTATAGTGAGGGCTGAGATAGTGATGAATACTATCTGAACATTTATTTTTTATTTTGAAGGTTAATTTGAATTCTGCATTAAAGCTATGTGGAACTAGACCCTTTCTTGGTCTAGGTCTTTCATGATACTCTAATTTCTTCTTTGGTCTCTTTAAGTTTTCTTTTGTTCTAGGATCAACTTTGATTATTGATATTTGCTAGATAATAATGCAATTCCTTTAGACTTATAAATGTATTAAGAATTAATTTGCACTTAATTTTCTTCTGCAATTATTTTATAATTATTTTAATATCTTCTGTGTCTGTGATTATATTTCTTTTCCCAATTTCAGTGTTACATATTCTTGTTTCTCCCCATCTCTGTCTTTTTATATTCTAAAAATCGGTGTATCTAGGTGTTTATTTCATTGTTTTTATTTCAGAGATCCATGTTTTAGTTATTTAACAATTCTTTTTTGTTTGCTTTCTATTTTGTTAATTTCAGCTTTTATTAATTTCCTTTTAATAACAAAATTTTTTCAAGCTTGGGAAGGTGGTTCATGCCTATAATCCAGCTACGCAGGAAGCTGAGGTGGGAAGAGTGCTTGAGGCCAGAAGTTCGAGACCAGTCTGGGCAACACAGTAAGACCCCCATCTCTAAAAATATAAACATTTTTAAAAAGCCAGGTGTGGTGGTGTGCACCTCTACTCCCAGGTACTCGAGAAGCTGAGTTAGGAAGATCGCTTGAGCTCAAGAGTTTGAGGCTGCAGTGAGCTGTGATTGTACCACTGCATTCCAGCGTGGGAGACAGAGTGAGACTCTCTGTCTAAAAAAATAAAATAAAATTTATTTTCAGTTATCGTGGTTTTTTTTTTAAGTATCTTAAGTTGCATACTCCATAAATTAGAAATATTCAATACAAAAGCACTTAAAGCTATCAATTTTTACACAACTTTAAAACTCTATCCTATTATAAGTCTTCTTGTGAAGCTTTTTTAAAGATGATTTATAATTTCAGTTTTGATTTTATCTTTAGAAGACTAGTCCTTAATATCCAAGTATTTATTTTTTTTTGGTCATTTTATTGACTGTAGGTTTACTAGATAATGGCCAATTAATATCTCTACTCTTGAAAATTTATTAAGGTGGACATAAAGCAAAAATTTGTATTTATTAATTCAGTACAAATTGTTAAGGGTCTACGATGCTAAAAGCACTGTTCTGAATGCAGAGCAAACAAAACAGACAATTGAGTTTGTCTTACTCTTTTATGGAGCTTACATTTTCATGCAAGTATATAGACAACAAACAGAAATAAATCTTCGTAAATGGAATGCTACATGGTGACAAATACTGTGGAGAAAAATCAGGCAGGAAGGCAGATGGAAGTGTTGCAGTATTGTTGGGGGAAAGGATAGTTGCAGTTTTCAATGGGGTTGTCAGGGAGGGTCAGATTAGGGACTTTTGTGTAAAGACCTAAAAGAAGCAAGGAAATGAGTTATGAGAGTGGAGAAAGGGAATTTCAGGCAGACAGAATAGCAAAGGCAAGTAGATACTCAGATAGGAAAGAAAATATTGATAAGTGGTTTAAAATTTAGAGTGTGTGATCAGGGAAGCACCATCTAAGAATTAATGTTTTAATGAAGATTGAGGAGCTAGCATTTCAGGCAGTGGGAAAAACAGATTTTATCAACTATACAAAGGAACAGATTGTATTACCTCCCTATTATCTCTACAGAAACTTACATAACAAAATGATTATATAAAGATAGTAAAAAATTGCACTAAATAAGATACGTTAGGCACCGAATTAATAATAGTAAATGTGTCACTTTCTCTGGATTTTGTGATGTTTGTGTTTGTCAACTTTTTTAAAAATTTATAATTTTTAAAATTTCTTCGATAAAGATTATTCTAAATAAATATTCATTACACAAATAATTTTTGAGCTGAGTTTTTAAAACATGCAGTTTTGTACGTATTTTAGAATATACCTTCCATTCTCAAATCGTGTAAGTTTTAGGCCACAGGGATCTTGGATCTGTCCCTGAACAAAGTGTGATATCCTGCAAATCAAGCGAAGACAGGGTTTCAACATGAATTAGCCTTCAACTTAACAATACTGTATACAATACTGTATACAATACTGTATTACACCTATAATACTAGCAATTTGGCACATGTTTTATACTTCACTTGGGTCATAACAGAAGATTTTCTTTGCTACAAAGAGTTACTTGCTTTGGGCATTCTTGCTAACAGAACACAGGGAATAAACATCTTCAACAACTTCCAAGATAAATTTTGAGAAGTTGGACTGAATTTTGTAAATTTAGTGAGTGTATGTACATATGGTGCACCTTCCATGACAGGAAAACATGAAGGGTTTATTGTACAGATTAAAAAAAGGTATTAACATATCCAGATGCTCTCATTTCTTTTCATTGTACCTTGTATCAGCAAAATCTCTATGCTAAAACTACTATTTTAAGTGACACTTTGCAACAAGTTATAAGTATTATTAACTATATTCACACAAATGCAACACAGCAGTTTTGACAGTTTTGTAACGTGCTAAAGTTGAACGGTGAGGTATTCCGTGTGGATTTGTTGGATCATTCTAAAATACATTGGCAATGGCAGGGATAGGTGTTAGCCAAAATTTGATCTCTGTGAGAACAGATAGTTAAATTTTCTGGAGAACAGAATCAGCAATGTGAATTATTGAAAGACGATTTGTATAGGAATGCAGCATTTATGGATGATATTATGTCAAATCAAAACGACTTGAATATTTCTTTGCAAAGTATAACTAAGTCTGTATATGATATGTGGCAAAAAATCCAAGCATTTCAAAAAAAGCTATCTGTTTTCAAAACATTTCTTCTTCAAAAGGAAATTTCAGATGAACATTTTCCCCAGTCAGCAAAGGTCATTGATGAGCAAGATGATATATACGAATCATTTGAAGACTATGCAGCTGTATTAGACCTATTGGAGAATACAATGAAAGGTTCACTGACTTTGAGAATCATGACATCACATTCAAATTAGCATTTCAGCCTCCCCTAGTTGATATCACCAAGGCACCTAAAGAACTACAGATGGAATTGATGGAGCTCTCAGTAGGTGACATTTTAAAGTCACTGTTTGATACTAAGAAAGATATGATTAAAATATGGAAAACTGCAATAGAATACCCATGCATTTGGCAACATGTCCAAAAAATGCTTTCTTGCTTTTCAACCACTTATTGCTGTGAATCTACATTCTCCTACCTAACCCAAATCAAGATGCCCTTAAGGTCACAAATGACTGATATCCATCTAGAGGATCAACTGAAACTGAAGATCTCCATGCTGCAAACAAATATTCAAATGCTTTTCAACAAAAAGCAGACATAACGAAGTCATTAAAAGGTTAGTTAACTTTAAAATTAACAAATACTTTTCATTTTTTGAAATTATTAAATACATAGTAGTTAGATTTTTACAAAATAATGTACATTTTTAAGTATATCTAATTGAAGTTTCTTGAATGTGGCCTCATTTGATTACAGCTAAATTAATGCATCCTTTCAACATGAAAGGTTCCTCACTCCTGACGTAGGCTCTACCCCTGATGGAGCTCATAGACATGTGAATAAAGGATTTCCATGCAGCAGTGGGTGGCAAGATAGAGGAAGGATATATCCCAGCATGTAGCATGAAGAATGCACTTTGGAAGCAGAGAAAAGGGAGAAGGATATTTTTTGGTTGAGAAAGGCTTCTTGATGGATATGAAAGGAGCCAGACCTTGGAAGGAAAGCCTGGAGAGGATATTCTAGAGAAAAGAACAGCATCGGTGCAGAGGCAGAATGGCATGAAGCACAAGGCATGTTTGTGGAGTGGCAAATTGTCCATTGTGTATGTTCCGGCATTTGAGAAGGCTGGAGAGGTAGACTAGAGTTGATTTGTGATTACTTTCCTAGGGAATTTAGAATTATTCATAATTATTTTAAAGGTGAATCTTTTATAGTAAACCATCAAATAAAGTCATACTTCAGTTTTAGTTGTCCTTTTAGTTTGTGGAAGAAATTCAATATGAATGTTCCTTGAGTAATGGAAGAAAGATTGATAGGAATTTAGAGTTTTAGAAATAGAATCATTCTTTTTTAATTATGATTTCTTAATAATTCTTTCATAAATTATCAGTTATGACCAACTAAATGTGAACCTGAACTTGCTGAACTGTTTTCAGTATATGGTTAGCAAGCGTTGACCATAATGATAGTGATAAAAATAATAGCATGAATAATAATAATAATACCATCTGACATTTATTGACAGCTTTTTATGTGCCAGGAACTATTGTAGAATCTTTTAATTTCATTAGCATATTTAGTGCTCACAATCAATACCTCTGTGAGACAGATACTAGTATTATGTATATCAGAAAATATATTGTAAACCAGTAAAAACACTATACCAATAAAAATGGTAGGTTATTTTATTTTTTTTATATGTACAATAGGCCTCACCTACCTCTTATTTTTCTTATATGCCTCTCTTTTCTCTAGTTTTATGCTGTAGGGGAGACAGAGACAAAGATGAGAGAGAGAGAGAGAGAGAGAGAGAGAGAGAGAGAAACAGGGAAGATCTTTAGGAAATTATTATCCGTGACTGATTGCAGGTTGAGTTTTGTTTTTCTTTTGAAACTCATTGAGAGAGAAGAACTAAAGACAATTCTACCACGTAAGAATATTATTCTACCTTGCTGATTTTGCCTACTTTGAAACTGGTGGGTACTGAGTTAAGATTCTGGAAGATGCATTGGGTTTCAAAGGGGCTGGGCTTGTGTCTTCTGGATCTGCCTATCAAGTCAGACTCAAAGTAAGCACCGTAGTATTTATTGATCATTCCCCTCCACAGTCACTGCATTTGCTCAAAATCAGGTACCAACTCAAAGTAGTTACTAACTTTCCACTTAGAAACATTTGCCTCATGATGATAAAAAAAGAATGAACATCTGAGACTCTCAAGCAACTGTCAGGAAAATGTCAATGAACAGCCCCTTAAGACTGGAATTAATTCCACAGGGCAGTGATGGTAGAATAGTCAGTTTAGACTTAGATTCAAAAAATAAAAACAAAAACAAAAACAAAAAAACCCTTGCAGAAGAGGGATTTGCTTAAAGTTCCTTTTACAATCCCTAGCAACTGTAATTCTAAGATTTTTACAAAATGAGAGGAAAGGCATTATGTGTAATTTTCTCATCTGAACTAGTCTCCTTTGGCTCACTCCTTTCCAAATTTCAGCTACTTAGCATGTCGGCCAAATCCTGCAGTGAACGTCTCTTTTGAGCAATCAGAATGAAAAAACCACAGAGACCTACTCCTTTAAAATTATGCACCAACAAATCCAGAATAATCGGAGGAAGCTCTTGACAGATTAAGTTATACCTAAAATGGAATTTAAGACATGCCACTAGTAATTGATTTTCTTTCTAGGATAATTTGAGGACAAAGGCTTATTTGACTTAAATGCAACAGCAGGTCACTATTTTAACATTAATGTAAAGCAGGAATAGTGGAGACCTTTCTGATACAACTGACCTATTTTTTTCTTTTTGTCACCACTGTACTGCCCCCTCTATTTTCGTACATGTCACTCTCTGTTGCAATTCTTAGTTTAAATGCCTGCTTCTGCTATAAGACTGTGAGTTCTGTGAGAATAGGAATTTCTTCCTATTTACCCTTATAAAAGATATTCTCATATTTGCCACAGTGCCTGGTACATGGTAGGCAGTCAAACAATGCTTAATTACTCTTGTCACGGCAAGAATAATTAATACACATTAGTAGTTAGAAGTCCTGGATTCCAGATCAAGCTCTGTCATTAACTAAGTTTATTTTTGAACAGTTGATTTAATGTTTCTTCAAGTTCAGTTGAAATTTTCTTCCAGTAAACGTTTATTTCTATAACAGAGATTCACAGCATTTTATAAAATGTGAAGCATGAAGCACATGTTTTAAACGAATAATTCAGATTTTGATATCTGATCACCACGTGTCAGAAACCTGGCTATCATATACTCTTTTTTTCTCACGTTGCCAAAGATTTCAATTATACTTCATTTTGGCTTATTTTGTCACTTTTCCACTCATTCTTAGAGGAGGGGAAGAAAACGGTCATTGTGTGGAAGATATTCAAGGTCAGAGAACTTTGTTCTTAATACTGGCTGCTAGGGGCTTCATTTCTCTGACTCCAATTTCCATGCCAGCCTAAAATAGCAACCTAGTGCCTTTTCTTGAGCATGTTATAATTCTACTACAATTTATGACAGTGAAGAGAAAAACAGTGGGAGAATACAGATCAAGTTGGATTTTCTGAGAAAATCTCAAACAGGTTGGTTATTGGGTGACATCTACTTGTCTTTAAAACCATCTAGATTGTGATGACTGTGTGCAGATGACAATCGCCCTAGAAATTTTCTATGTTTTTGAAAAGCTAAACTAATTGCTTATGTGGCAATTGCAAAATCACCCCTTGATGTGAATTTACACCAGAGAAGGAAGTATCTTACTCAAAATTTCAGGCTTTCCCTCCTGCAGAGACGGAAGGGAAGTGGGGAGCAGAGTGTTGGTAAGGGGAATAGGAAGAGGGGAGGAGTTTGTGTAATGAGTGGAAAAAATCATTGAAGAGGTTCTAAACAGTTTCACTGTACTGAGGCAATCACATTATTTGAGACTGTGGTGAAGAAAATACCAAAACTCTGATTATTTGCTCTCATTTTAGCAAAGAAGGTGATTGTCCTTGTATGGTTTTTTTTCTATGTTTTAAAAATTGATGTCAAAATAAAAACAATACGTTACAGTATTTTCTTCCCTAATTTGTCATTTGAAAATCAACTACCCAGAAAACACTATAGATGAGTTTATTGAGAGTTTCTGTTACCTGTTATTTTAGAAATTTTTTTCTTCTTAATTTTAAGAGAGCAATGAACAACTCAGTGAGGTTTTTTTTTTTTTTTTTTAACCAGAAATCAGTTCAGAAGTCTCTGATTTGGGGAAGGATTGGTGATCTACAATCTAAAATCCAAGGGGATGGGGGAAGGCTTTTTCAAAATAATAAAAAACAGAAGAGATACGTAGGAGGCGCTATTAAGATGTTTTGTTATAAGAGAGTCTAGCTAGGGGATTTCAAAGCCAGCTTCTTGATATTTCCCCAGAAAGTACTGTAGCCTGGAAAAAATAAGCCTTTAAATCCCTGTCTCTTCCGATGTGTGTGTGTGTGTGTGTGTGTGTGTGTGTGTGTGTGTGTGTGTGTGTGTATAAGCGATAGCTAAACAATTAAACAAAAAGACAAAAAAAGTCCCCATTTCCCAGCTCTCTTAGATATTCCCCCCACCAGGCAACCCCATGTGCAACCTTTGCTTTGTCAGTTCAGGGCAGCTCGGCCTGCGTAAGACAATGGATATACAAGATAATAACAGGGCAGTTGCTCTGTGGCCTTGCCCTTTATCAGGATTAACTGTTACACCAATAAGCAGAACAGGGGCGGCAGGGTTTTTCCATTGCTGGCCTTTGCTGTTCCTGGGTGCCAGATGGCATTATATCCATGAAAAAAAAAAATGCTGCAAGTTATAATGTTGACCAGGCACTGTTACTTCCACTTGATCACACTGTTTGAGGCTCTCTTTGATGTACAAAACACTCCTAAGATAATGAAATGCATTGGCAGCTGGCTAATGGCTGGGAAAGTGCAAACCCTGCATTGAACCCTTCCCACCAGACTATTCAATGGCTAGGTAATGTCAGGCCCAAGCTCGAGAAGGGGCAAAGAGGCTCGTTGCCAGGCAGGCCCGGGACTCCTGGGCAAGCGGCTGTGGACAGGCTGGTATTTTTCTCTCTTCAATAGAAGGGTCTGTGCCTGCTGCAAATGAGAAATAAATCCATCAAGGCCAAGCTTAGTTTGAGCGGGCTGCTGGAATTTGCATAAGAGCCCTGTGTGTACAGGTAAACAAAGACTTCCTGGAACTACTGATGTGGAGGTGATCTGAGAACTGTGAACCAAGAAGGGCCTCATCTTTATGCAAAAAAAAAAAAAAAAAGAAAGAGTCCTCTGAATTAAATTTGACTTTGCTGCTGCTGACCTTTTCACTGGCCTGATTCACTGGGAAAGTAGAGCATGCATAATTGGGTAGGGAGGCATTTCTCACCCTTCTCTCCCTTGCTGCTACATGCCAACTACATGGAGATACACCTTGGGTATCAGCCCCTTGGCGGGAGTCTTCCCATGCTCCCATATCCCTGTGCCCCCACAACTCCACCCTGATCCCAGCAGAATTGCTGGGCACTAAAAGTGCATTTACCATCTAGACAGTCCCCTGTTCCAATCTAAGCAGAGACCTTCTCTGCTTAAAATGCCTCTTTGTTCTTCAGTTTGCCCTTACCTGTGTTACAGTGAAAACATGTGCCAGGAGCTCTGCTTTTAGATGAGGTATCAGCAAACCATGGACCAGCCCGTGGATTAAACTCAGACTGCCACCTGGTTTATATAGCCAACAAGCTAAGGAGAGTTTTTATATTTTTAAACGATAGAAAGAAAATCAAAAAAAGACTATATTGTGATACATGATAATTCTGCAAAATTCAAAGGTCAGTATCCATAAGTAAAGCATTTTTGGAACCCTACTACACCAGGTCATTTATGTGTTCTCCATGCTGCTTTTGGGCTGCAACAGCGGAGTCGGGCAGTTGCTTCAGAGCCTGGTTGGCCTGCAAAACTTGAAATATTTACTCTCTGGTTTTTTAGAGAAAACATTCAATCCCTGCTGTAAGCTTTCTGCAGGGCTGAATGTATTCTTTTTGACCATTTCTTCAGTCTGAGGATAAGTTTAGCTGAGTGAGAAGCTCTCCCCAATCCCAGTCTTTCCATTATTGTTGCCTGAGAAAAGTCGTTATTGCTACCAGCTACCGTTTAGCTTAGAATGGGACCAATCTTTGAAATCTTTCTAAGGCTTCCTTTCTGTACTCCGTGTCTGTATGGTCAACTCCTATGTTGGCCTTCAAACAAATATTTCAGCTTTGAAATGTCTCAAGGGTGTCTGTTCAGCCTGAGTGAAAATTTAAGGGGTAAAAGGGGAGATCTGCTAAGGCTTCTTTCTTTTTTTTTTGTTATATTAGCCAGCAAAATTCCGTCACAATGATAAGGCTTCTTATTGTGACATTTTCACTTTCCAGATCCCCTCTGCCAACCCAGTGTTGGGTTTGCAGCCCAAGGTTGCAAGCTTATCTGAGCCAACAGAAATGAATCTGCCTGTTCCACACTGCGTATCTGGGTTTCTGTCCTGAGCTCCACCTTTGTTAATTCCAACAGTGTCTTTTTCACAAGCAGTCGCTGACCACATTTTTGCTTTCTCCTCCTCCTGTTTGTTGGGGGCTACTGGGCCTGTGATCTATAACTTCCTACCTACCTCGCTTTATCTTATGGTGCTGGGACCTTGTTTTTGGACTCTAGCTTTCACAAGACTGTTGGTCGCAGCTATTCTGGGCCTATTAAATATGGAATCTTTCTTCATCAAAAGTTAACAGCAGTTGGCTCTGTATGGTGGATTATGGGTGACTGTTTTCCTCTTTGTGCTTTTCTATGTCTTCTAAGGGGAACATGTATTTCTTTTATATCGAAGAGGAAAAAAAGTTTACAAAAAGATGCTAAAAATACTAGTATAGTAGTAATGTCTACTTACTGATGAGTGTCTAGATTCCTTCTCCCTGCCGATGTGGTGGTGTGTTCCTATAGTCCCAACTACTTGGGAAGCTGAGGTAAGAGGATTGTTTTAGGCCAGGAGTTCGATACCAGCCTGAGTAACGTAGTGAGACCCCATCTCTAAAAAAATAAAATAAAATAAATAATAATAATAATAATAAAATAAATCCCTTCCCCTCTTCCATTTCTTATTAAAGAATGCCCAGACATGTGCAGATAGCATTTAAACCAATGAAACTAGATAAATAAACTGTCTAATATTACTCCATTAAAAAAATTATGTTTGCAAGAGAAAGTATTTAAGAGTGTATTGTATTTGCATTAAAACAAACCTGGTCTTCTGGTTTCTAGTTCAGCATGTAAAGACAAGTAAAAAAGCTAAACAAACAGAACCATGCGCCGCAGGAAAAAAACCCTGGAATGACACTCAACAAATTGCTAATAGTAGTTAGCTCTGTAAATTGATTGGAGGGTAATGGGTACTTTTACTTTATATTAAACTTGTTGGTTTGTTTTAGATTTTAATTGTGATTATATATTATATTTGTAATGATAAAAATGTTTGGAAATAATTTATAAATTCCAATCTCACATCTATTTCCACAGACTTTTGAGCATCCTTGGTCCCACCTACATCTGTTATTAATCACCTCTCCTTCAGCAAGAAATCCTACTCTTAGCCTCTGTATCTCCCACCGCGGAACATTTGGAAAATGCTAGTGATATGGCTCATCTGGGATGGGTAAAGGCAATTAAACTTCCTTTACGGCTGTAGACTTTTGGGGTTATGCATAGAAAGGTTTTTTTCTACTCCAAGATTGTAAAAAAAAAATCTGCTATTTTTTTTCTAATACTTTGTTATTTGTGTTTATGATATTGTATAATTTCTAATCCACTTGGAATTTATTTGTGTATAAATTGTGAAGTAGTAATTTGATGTAGAATAGTTGACCCTACCATTTTGTAATCAACACAAATTAAAGCTGTAGTTACAACTGCACATAGTAAAATAAGTTATTAACTAGTTGCTTCCAAAAGAAGAGAAGCTTTTTGAGAAATTTATATCTACAGTATTTAACTTGATAAAAACAACAGTCATAGAAGGAAACTAAGAGTGGCAGAAGCTTTAACTGATAAGATTTAATAAGGATAAAACAATTTGCTGTAAACCATAATAAGATTTACATGGAAAAAAAATCTGGATCTTAATGAAAATAATTTCAGGAAGATAAAAATGGAAATGATGATAATTAGAAATATTTTAATTATGCCATATAGCAGATTGGTCAAAGAAAAATAAAATTGATTTAATCACAAAAAATTTCTCAGAGAAAGTCCATCAATGTTAGTAAAATATAATTTTTTAAAAAATTGTTTGAGCTGGGCACAGTGGCGTATAGATGTACTCCCAGCCAGCTACTTGGGAGGCTGAGGCAATAGTATCACTTGAGCCTAGGAGTTTGAGACCAGTCTGGACAACAGCATGAGACTTTATCTCCAAAAAAAAAAAAAGCCCGGTGGGGGAGGGGAATTTGTTTGTATCAGTAAAACCAAAACAAAATAATCTTGGGCCACATCAATGGAGTCAATTTGTTCTTTTTCTGTGGAGATCATACTTTATTTTTCTAAATGAGTTGCTTATTATTCTGATACCATTTATGTAGGCATTAATCAATCCTTTCTCAACTGAATTGAAATGAACATTTTTAATTTACTGAATTCACATACTTGAGTCTGTGTCTGGACTCTGTTTTATTTCTGTGATCTGCTTGACCAATATGCACTGTTTTTAATTATTGAAGATTTAAAGTAGTGTTGATAACCAGTTGAGTAAGCTCCATTCCCCTCCATTAGAATTACTTTTCAACATTTTGTTAGCTGTTGTCTCACATTTATTCTTCCATGGAACCTTAGCATTAGTTGGCTAAATAGACCAGATTTTTAATAAATCATTGACAAACTGCATAATATAGACATTTTAGTTTTAATATTCTACCTTTAATTTTTTTTTTTTTTTTTTGAGACAGAGACTCACTCTCTTGCCTAGGCTAGAGTGCCGTGGCATCAGCCTAGCTCACGACAACCTCAAACTCTTGGGCTCAGGTGATCCTCCTGCCTCAGCCTCCCGGGTAGCTGGGACTACAGGCACGTGCCACTGTGCCCAGCTAAGTTTTTCTATTTTTAGTTGTTTGGTTAATTTCTATTTATAGTAGAGACGGGGGTCTCACTCTTGCTCAGGCTGGTTTCGAACTACTGAGCTCAAGCAATCCTCCCGCCTCAGCCTCCCAGAGTGACCTTTAATTTTTTTAACATCTTGGCTTGATTTGTATATAGATATAGATATATAGATATGTGTATATATTCCCCATGTTTCTCTTTTAGCTTTTAAATTAATCAAATTTATGTATTTTAGTTTTGATTTCAGATCCTGTTCTTATTTTGAGTCCTTTGTGATCCTTTGTTGTTCAACCTTTTGAAGATAATTTAAGTTAGTATAGCTGGCTATTATCTGTTCGTTTTCAAAAATGATTAGGCCTGAAAGCCCAAGCATGCCTGCTGCTCTAATATGATATAATTTTGGCACCTATCTGGAAGTAAAAATGGCAAAGATGGTTTATTTTTTTCCCCTAAAATTCATTATATTCTCCGAGTGTTGATAAAGGGCCAAGAAGTTTAAATGGCTTTACTAGTGGGATTTCCCCGTGTCTTCTTCCTCCGAAGAATAAGAATCTATTATTGATCTCGTCCTTTGCTGTGTCCTCTAAATTCTTGGATGAAATTCACAAGGAGCTTTTAGAGTCTACCTCCCCTTTGATGATAGTTGATGATTTGAATTTGCATTTTAATGCATTTTCTAAGGGGAGAGCCTTAACCTTCACAAAGTTTTACTTTATAAATTTGATATGAGATAATGATCAATTCTTTAAATTGGTCTTGCTTACCTATCACTTGTTTATGGTGTATTTTTGGATTAATCACATGATCTTTGGTTTCCTATGGGTTTTTGTTTTGTTTTGTTTTTTTCAAACTACCTTTTACATACAAGTCATATGTTATGAAAGCAGAAATTTGCTCTAATTTCAAATTCTATCTTCAGTGTATAAAAGAATGGCTGGCACATAGTAGGCACCCAGTGAATACGTTTGATTGACGGACTTGTATATATTTGTTTCCAAACACAATTTTGAAAGAATGCCGGATTATCCAAATTAGCTATTTGTCTGCCCAGATGCCATTGCAGTGTATCTGACACAGATCTGACACAGATGTGACACAAAGCCTCTCATTCTTCTTATTCCCAAACTCTGATATTGGTGTCCTCCTCTTCATAATGGTAAGGCTCAAACCTTTTCCTTCATCTGTGAGCTTATTGTTTTCTGTCTCTCTCCCCGCAAACCCCTCCACATCATGTCCATATCCATTTAGCCATCAGATTTGCTGATTCTGCTTTCCAGTGTTTCTCTGCCCACTCAGTTCTTTCAGTTCCCACTGCCCTAGCTCGGGATCTTGCTCCCTCTCTCTCTCGGTTATTACAATCGCCTCTAATGACTATCCCTCCTTCCAGGGCTCTCCCTACTCCCCTACTGTGCCAATGCCTGTTTTAAAATCGCTTCTAGAACAATCGTCCTTAAACAGGCTGACCCCGTCACGATGTGCCTGCTAGGATTTCTCCTTGCCTGCTCTGCATATTCCTCCAGAATGTTCAAGGCCCCAGTCATTTCCAGTTTAATCTGCATCCTGCCATATGCACGTTATTCTCCAGCCAGGACAGAGTGCCATCCATCCCTGGGCACATCCCACAGTCTCTGTGCTGCTGTTTTTTGTTCCATCTCTCTGTGCTTCAGCCACAGGCACCTGCTGTCAAGTGGACTGTCCTCCACGACCTCTTCCACCACAGTTTGCCAGCAATGGCCTCCCCAGCTTGTCTCCCACCTGCACTTGGCTGCATAATTGTCACTCATTCTCCAGCTCTCACTCCTAAATCACTTCTCAGGGAAGCCTTCCATGATCCATCACTCCCGTTTCATACTTCCGTGCTAGGTCAGATACTAGATCACTATCATAGCTCTGGTCCCAAATAGCACACAGTTCATAATTACGCACATATTTGTGAGATCATTTGATTAAGGGCTGTCTCCTCCACTTTATTCAAACTGTGAATAAAGAGACTTGGACCACTTTGCCCACCCTTGTATTCCCTGTACCCAGCGCAGGAGTATACACTAAATACCTAATGGATGAATGCATCAGTATCTATAAAAGCCTTGGCCATAATCCTTTCCCCATCTCCTTTCAGAAACTGTCCAAGATCCCTAGTTTTGCATTCATCTCTCTCTTTCCTCCAATCTCATCACACCTATCTCTTCCTCAGTAGGTGGTAGCTCCTAGAGAGTAGTTATGTTGGGACAATGGTCAGATTTATGTTTAAATATAAGTACTAACGTGAGTCTTTGTTCACAGGAGTGAGTAATAAAGGTTTGTAGAAGTTGAAATCTTGGTTAAATTTGAAATGTTCAGAGTATTATATCATGCTTTCAAGGACATCAAATTCTGGGTCAGAAGCCCATCTGAAACAGTGTCTTTTGCTTATACCCTAATCTTAGCCAGTCGATTCACAAACGTGTGAGGGTGTTAATCAGGGAGACTGGGATGGAACGTGTGATGAATGCAGTGGAAATCCACACCTACAAGTAGAAATCCATGCTTAGGTGCTGGTGTAGGAAGATGATATCACCTAACTTGATAATCTTGTTAATAAATTCTAGCAGATAATAACCAGGAAATGGCGAGAAGTAAAGATTAACTAATCTATGTTTATCCTGTCAACTGCACTCTACCTGGGAACATAAATCGTCATGGAAAAATTTGGCCTTTGTTTATTTAAATTTGCTCTCACAAAGGAAAGGTAGTGCGTGAGTTTTACCAAGGCTGCAGGTTTATTGCTTTTAATTCTACTCAACACAAAACGAGTTGTTCCTCAGCCTTGTTTTGCCAAGTTTCCATTTGAACTAATAGATGGGCTGTTTCAAAAAGCAGTGTTCAAAAAGTGATATAGCACCATTAGCTGTGGACTGTTACAGAAGGTCTGGAGAATTTCCTGGGAATTATGTGTTGATTTAAAGTCACAGGGAAGAACATGGGAAGGAAAGGGAAAAGCCATGGTTATACTCTACCCTGGAGCTGCCAAGGAAGCTGTTATTAATGGGATCTTACAGGATTGCATTACAGATATTTTCTTATCTCAACCATTAGAAAGGAATGGGGGATAGGTTTTAATAACAGAAAATATACCCATTTATCTTTCTTGCCGTTGAAGAACGCAAGAAAACCCCTAAGAGGGGTCATCCATTTTGAGTCAGACAAAGTGTTTTCCTGATCTCTGTGGGTGCTCAGATGCAAATTACTCGATTTGATAAAACGGCACCTAGGGTGTTTCTTAATTGTTTTGTTGAAAAATGGGGGACTTTCTGAAGGTAGAAGTATGCTTCTCCTCTGTCTAATGGTAAGGGCTTGAAGAAGGAAGAGTCAATTTCCAATGCTCTGGAAGAAAAAGCTGAGGTATTTGGGATTTCTTAGTGGGGAGCCAGGATCTATAGATCAGGAAGAAAGATAATGAGATCATTGTCAGGTTCTGAGACTTTTGTACTTGTCCATATTTGTTATTGTGGTCACTGTCTGTCCCCATCATAAATACCAGCAAAATGCTTAAAATGTGAATCATTTGTGGATAGATATAGTGAATTAATGTATCTGCTCAACCAATTTTTATTGAGTGACTACTCTATGCCAGGGGTTTTTCCAGGGACTGGGAATATAGCAGTGAACATGGCAAAAATATGTGAATTCACTGACCTGACATTCTAGTGGGAGACAGACAAGAAAGGAAGTAAATAAAATGTAGGGTACTGGATGCTGATAAATGCTACAGAGCGGGAAAGAAAAGGAAGGAGAGTAGAAAATATTGAAGGTGAGGGTTGCAATTATAAATATAATGGTCAGGAAATCCTTCAATGATAAGCATTTCATTCAAATGCTTCACTTAAATCAAGATCTGAAAGAAGGACTAGAACTAACTGTGTGGTTGTTTGGGGGGAAGAATGTTCCAGGCAGAGGAATAGAAAGTTCAAAGGTGACTTCTGAGACTAGGTTAGAAAAGGAATTTATTTGTTCAATGTATCTGAAAATTCGAGTGCTCAAGGTTGGCTTCAGACATGGGCTGGATAAAGGGATTAAGAAAACATTCTCTTCTCTGCTTTCCCCTGTGTGTGAATTTCATTCCTACCTAGGTCCTTTTGTAGCTGTAGAAAAGCTATAATATCTCTGGTTCTTACATTTTGTACTTCAACTCTGTGCGAAAAATGAAGGTCTTTGTATCAGCATTACCAGTAAAAATCTTCCTTTCTTTTTTTTGCTCCATTTGAGTCATGGCTTATTTCTGAACCAATCACTGTGGTCAGAGCAAATGCCATGTGCTGATTGTTTTATGTTTTTGTCACTTACTTTACCAGAAAGGCATAGACTGAGAGAGCATGTGCATGTCTGTTTTGGTGGAGGGACAGAAGGCAGGGGTTCCCTCGAGGAAAACTGACACACCAAAAGAAGGGTAAATGGACTTTTGGATAGCAAAAACAGCAAGAGTCTATCACACCATGTTTTTAGCTTAAATACGATTCTTGATAGAGCTGGATCTATCACAAACTTGCTGGGAAAAGCACTTCATCTCAATTGAATCCAATTTATTTTTTTCTAAAATGAAGAGAATGAACTCATGATCTTTAAGATTACATCCTAATTTACACTCTATGACTCAGTGTGTTATTTTAGAGTATTTTTAAAAACAGTAAATTAAAAAAATCAGAATTCCAAATACAGTCTGTTGAAGGAAGAAAAATGAAGTATTTAGTTTTTATTATGGTTGATATTTGGCATAAGGGCTAGCATGAACCATTGAGTGTAGACTTAAATTGCAAGTTTCTTAAAAGCTGTTGTGATTAATCTCAGATGCCTCTGTACTCATTTACTGTTTCCTCTACTCAATAAGCTATAGGAAGAGAGAGACAAAGAAGGGCATGTATCAGGAGCTCTGCTGGGTCAATGTCCAACCTAGAGACACAGCTGTAAGACTTTCTTGTGGAGCATATTTTACATAGCTTTCTACGTCTGGATCAGAGAATGGAGGCTTTATGCCCTTTTGTGTTGGCCTCTGTGACATTATAAAAATGTGAACATAGGATCTCTTGAAGTTAGAAACCTCTTGGGATATATTTATTGGACTTTCAGTATTGCACAGCCCTTCCTTAGTGGTGGATTGGATGAAAAGTGGCGAAAGTGAATGGTCATTCCCACATGCAGCATCTTGAGCCTCAGACTCTCCTAAGAGCTGATACTTCCAACAACAACAAGTGACCTTTACAAGTATGTTCCCTATGTTTACTATCATAGCTCACCATTTTATATTAAATATGTAGATGTGTATGTCTGACACTTGGCAATATATCTGAGAAAAAGGTATCTCCTTCAAGCTTCTTGCGTCATGCGGGCAACATCTAAGATACCTCCACGTACAATTTCCATTTGTCAGGAACAGTGCAGTTGGGTAGCCCAAGACTTGCTTCTGTGCATAATCTCTTAGAAATTCCCATGCTCTTCAGCACAGGGTGCAAAGAATACATCAGATTATTCTTATTCTATGACAGACTCAGGGATTTATACACTCTTGGATTTCATAACAAAATCAAGGTAAATTTTTATCCAGTCTCAGGAGGTCTTCAGGGTCCCATGAAGACCATTTGCTTTTCTCCGGTAAACCTTTGTTTCAACTTGGAAGGGCAATACTATAGTCCTCCAGGAAGAGGTAGGGTTCCTTGAAACTCCCTCCTCTACCCATCCAAAATATTCTCCTTACCATAGATTTTACATGGTTGACTTGACTTACCAGAGTGATATTTGTCTTTGAAATATTTTCTAAAATAATTTATACTTAATAATCTCTTATAGTACATTGTGATCACATATTGTTCCCATATTCTGTTATCATATGCTCTTAGCCAATAACCACAGACCCAGAAAATTGTACTGTACACTTTTAGCCAATGAGAACTATTCTGCACTTCCTGAGTTGAGTGTGTCTGCAATATGTGTTGTTTATTACACTGTGGTCTCTCTTTCTTCCATCAATTTATGTTCTTTTCATGGCTGACAAAAAAGCAATAGATTTGCTGCAAAGAAAGAAAGAAATTTGTAATAAATATTATAATGTAAATTTTATCAAGAGAATGAGAAAACTGGAAGATTTACAAAAGACATATCTGATAAAGAACTGTTATCCACAATCTATAAAGAATGCTTAAAGCTCAACAATAAGAAAACAAACGATACAAGGAAAAAAATAGGCAAAATACCTGAACAGACACTGTACCAAAGAAGATATACATGGCAAATAATCATATGCTCAACATCCTATGTCATTAGGGAATTTCAAATTAGAATAACAATGTCATACCACTATACACCTATTAGAATGGACAAAATTTAAAACACTGACAACATCAAATGCTGGTGAAGATGTGGAGCAACAGGAACTGTAACTCTTTGCTAGTGGGAATGCAAAATAGTACAGCCACTTTAGAAGACAGTTGGGTAGTTTTTACAAAACTAAACGTACTCTTACCATATGATTTGTATGATCCAGCAATCATACTCCTTGATGTTTACCCAACGGAATTGAAAACTGATGTCCACATAAAAACCTGCAGACAAATGTTTATGGAAGCTTTATGCATAATTGCCAAAATTTGAAAGCAACCAATATGTTCTTCAGTAAGTGAATGAATAAATAAACTGTGGAATATACAGACAATGCACTATTATTCAGTGCTAAAAACATATGAACTATCAAGCCATGAAAAGACTGGGAGAAAACTTAGATACATACTAGTAAGTGAAAGATGCCAATCTGAAAAGGCTACATACTGTGTGATCCCACATGCCTGACATCTGGAAAAGGCAAAACAATGGAGGCAATAAAAAGATGAGTGGGTTGCCAGAGGTTAGGTGAGAAGCAAGAATAAATAGAGCACAGAGGATTTTTAGGGCAGTAAAATTACCCATATGTTACCATGAAGCTGGATACACATAACACATTTGTCCAAATCCACAGAAAGTACGACACAGGAGTGAACTGTAAACTATGGACATTGGGTGAAGATGTGTCCAAGTAGTTTCATCCATTATACCAAATGTACCACTCTGGTGTGGGATGTTGGTAGCAGGGAAGGCCGTGCATGTGTGGGGGCAGGGGGATTATGACAACTCTCTGTGCTTTCCACTCAATTATGCTGGGATCCTAAAAATGCTCTCAAAATAAAGCCTATTTATGGTTTTCTGAGGTGCCTGCATGTGGAAGTTCTTTGATATTACAAAGGGCATCATTGCCAGAGCCTTGAAAAGACTAACATTCAGCTCCACGGAAGAGCGAGGAAAGAAACCACGTTGGCAAGGCATCCGGGAACCATAAGGAGCCCTCGCTAATGGCTCTCTGTGAGGGCCGTGCTGTGTGGTAGCAGCTTGTGCAGAGCTTTTCCGTTAGCAAGCAAGCTTTCCTGCCTGTTCCCTGCGTCTGCTTCTCGAAGACTGGAGAAGGAAAGTGGAGAGGAATGCTTCTCACCTGAGTTTCTGAAAGGCTTTTGTTGAAGATAATTTCCCTCCCTTAGCAGAGAGGGGCCAGCCCTCTCAGGGAGGACTGCTCAGTAACAGCTGAAGCCGTGTTTGCCAGCACAACTGCTGCAGCAGCTAGAGTCTGCTCCCTGCTGCCGCCGGCCCTGCCCCTTGCTGGCTGAACAAGGAGAAGGGTGTATGGAGTGACTCTGGCTCATAATTATGGTAATGGCTGACATCTAATGATCTGTGGCAGGCAGAACACTAAGTGTTTTACATGGATCATCTCAATCCTCAAAAGAATAGCAGCTAGTCGTACTTACTGAATGTCAGGCACTGTTCTCAGCGCTCTAGATGTGTCATACTAATTTAATTTAATCACGAAGAGAACTAAGGAGATTCTACCATTATCTTTCCTGTTTTACAGATGAGGAAACTGAGGCTTAGAGAAATTGAAGAACTTGCCCAATGTCACATAGCTGATAAGAGGTGTATATAATCAGTAATTAAATTAAAAGACAGCATGACTCTAGAATAGTCTTTTAATCATTGCTGTGTAGTTGATCCATTCTAATTTTGCATATCTCTAAAATATTTTCTAAAAATAAAATGTATGTAAAAATCATTACAGGACACTGAATACCTGTTTATGCCCCATGTTCTTAGTGTACCACGTGTTCTTGGCTAATGAGTGCTAGCACAACAGACTGTACTATACTCTTAATTAATCCAAGTGATTGTATTGTGATTATGATTGTTAAAGTTTAGAACAGAAAGCACAAGGCCAGGTTGGAGAATTGGCAGGAGGAGTGGGGAGGCTATCCGAAGAGACTTTACAGGTTGCCATAATCCTGGGGAGTTTGCCTAGTCCAGGAACTGGCTTACACACCTGCAGAAACCTGATTTGGTCAGTCTACTGGAAGACGTAGCTTCTCTGGAATGGGCTCCTAGAAACTACAGTAAAAACAAGAACACCAATTTATCAACATGCAGTAAGAATTATAACTGCCAGGGGAACTGGACTCTCTCATCATTGGGTCATAACAGGCTTTCCTGGTAGACAGGCTCTACAGAAAGTCAAATTATAATTGTAATTAAACTGCAGGGTGAATATGGGATCAGGCCAAGGAATTTTTTTCTATAATGCAAATATCCAAAGGTTACAGTAGCTCCATTGCAGGGAGAAATTTCCTACCCAGGAGCAGCTAACGTGAATCTTTGAAATTGAGTCAAAAAAGTGGCCGGTGTATTCTCTTCCCTGGATAGAACTTGCTCCTATGAATTACTTAGATGTAAGCAACAGAAAAATCCCGGATGTTTATTTCTAATTCATGGAAAAATCTGGCATAATATTCCATTGTGTCAGAGACCATGTTCCCTTTACATGTTGTGATTTTGCCCTGCATGGCCTCAACCTTACTGTCTGAGACAGCGGTGTTCATATTTTTGAAGGAGGCTGAAGAAAGAGAGAACAAAGCACATACACATGCTTCTTTTAAGGCAAGCTCCTGGAAGCCACCACGTGACACTTTGGTCTCTATTCTGTAGTCCAGAATTTAATCTCATGACCCACCTATATGCAAGGAAGTCTGGAAAATGAAGTCTCTATACTGCATAGCCAAATGCTCTGCCAAAAATCAGGGTCTTCGTCAGCATGGACAGAGCAGGGCATGGATATTGGTATGAGAGGTAAACGTTCATTGTCCAAGACTGATGTCCCAAGGCCTAGACTCCAGCTCTCATCATGCCACGGAGAGGTGAATGCTGCCCCATCCACGGACATAGTGTAGCCAATCCTGCTGCTGTCTTGCTACATCCATGCAGCATAATTGCAAGGCTTGGGCCCCAGTTTCTGCTCACTTCAGAGGGATCCTCAAGCCACTAAAGCTGAGCTGAGAGAACAGTCTTGGAGTCCAGCTTCTTCCATTTCATATCGCTATTTGTTTCCTGGCCCCTCATCAAGTAAGGAAAGGGCCTGATTTTAATTAGTTTAAAAGCCTTCCCACCCAAGAGTCGGGGTCTCTCTCCTGGAGTCTGATAGCCAGTCCTTCCAGTTTGCTATGCAACATCCCATAATATGATAAGCAAAAGAATCTCACACAAGCTGTTACCACTGCTCTTCCGGTGAGTTCGCCTTCCCGTAATACAGCTCCATTGGGTCTCACGTGAACCGTTCCACATCTACCCTTGTTTGCAGGACACGGGAATAGTTTTGGCAATACCTAGCATGGGATTACTATAATCCCTCTGACTTTCTTTTTTCTATGCTTATACCGCTGTTCCATGTCCATCCTGTACAACATATCCTTTCCTGTGTACCAAAATGCTTCTCAATAGTACACCCCAGTCTTGCTGTGCAGGGGCAGCCTCTTTCCATTTTCAACCTGTAAGTGTCATTTTTTTCTCTTTTTCAGTTTATTTTGGATCATGTGATTATACTGCTAAAAAACAGATATGATAAAGAAAAACACTAAGGAAAATACCGCTTGAGATATGTATGCCTTCGAAGCAGGATGGTCAGCCCATCCCATCGCTTCTCTCTACGTTGGTTTAGCATTGACGTAATGATTAAGAGATGTATAATGTTTAAACCCAGCATTTATGCAAGGAAGAACTATTTGCTGATTGTGCATTTGGACATAGCAGCACACAAGAAAAGTATTAAAGTTTATTTTCTGGCATTGAAGAACTAAATTTTGCTTTTTAAGTATTTATTTCTCTGTCCAAGTGAAAGCTTTTTATATTCAGCAATTTCACTATCTCCCACAGCAGGAAACTAAGAGGCACCCGAGAAGCCTCGGGTGTAACTAGGGGAATGGAAAGGAATTAAAATTAGCAAACAAGGTGTTTTTCTCTGATCCGTGTTTCTCTGATCTTTCTGCATGTTTCACCACCTGCTTTGGAAACTCTGAATTCCTCTTGTTACCACATGATCTCATGCAATAAGAAGAGTAAATTGCAATAGTTTTAAATAAGAATGGAGAAGAAAAATCATAACCAAACGAGAAATATCTCTGGCAATAACAAAGGAAACCCTCAGAAATTTTGTACTTGCCCAAAAGTACGTTACTTTCTGAGCTAGATCTCTCTGAAAAGCTGCCTTTGATGGAAAAAGTAAGCACTGTTTCAAAGCTAACCACATTGGTGTCTTAGACCACATAGCTCCTCTTCTTTAAAAATGTATGGAAATGAGGACATCTTACTATCTAGCTAGAAATACCAAATCGGAATGCAGATATTTTATTGTCTTAGAATTTGATATCTTTTATAAAAGAGTTTCTTATAAGACTTCTGATTTGGGGATTTTATTCTTTGAAAAACAGAATGAAAATTAGATATACAACTAGGAGTCCCGTAAGTGAAATAAATGTCATTTAAATCCATTTCTGTTTGTTCTTTTATACTTCTTTAGATGTATTAAGTGCTTTCTTCTGCTTCATTTTTTTTTTTTTTCAGAGACGAGGTTTCTCTCTGTTGCCCAGGCTGGAGTGCAGTAGTGCAATCATAGCTCACTGCAGCCTCCAACTCCTGTGCTCAAGCGATCCTCCTGCCTCAGCCTCCCAGGTAACTGGGACTAAAGGTGTGCACCGCCATGCACAGCTAATTACAAAAATTTTTTTTTGTAGAGATGGGGAGCTCACTATGTTGCCCAGGCCATTCTCTAACTCCTGGTCTCAAGCAATCCTCCTGCCTTGGCCTCCCAGAATTCTAGGATTACAAGTGTGAGCCACTGTGCCTGGCCAAGCCATATTAATTTCATAACTTAAAAACTAGTTAGAAAACTTTCAAAATTAATAAGTGCCTATAGCAGAGGCTGTGGATGCCCTGCCCATATCCCTCTCTTTTCCCACTGCTAAGCATAGTCCCTGACTTCCAACTTCCAGCCTGCACATTTTTTTCTGAAGGCTTTCTCTGGCTCCGGAATCCCTCTGGCTACCCGTAGAGTAGGCTGAAAATGCCAAGAAATTAATGCCCCACGGGAGCAGTCTCAACCAATGCGTGGTCAGAGAGTTGTATGAATACTTGGATCCCCTCACTCCTTGAGTGGGGTAATCTTAAGGCTTGTATTCTGTACTGGCTCAGGGTGTCCCTAGTGGGACTAAGTTCCAGTTACCCAAGGTGGTCGCTGTCCTCACTTCTCTATCTAACTGCCTTAAGCAATGTTTTCTTCATCTTTCAAATAAACTACTGACAATCACATCCTTGTCTTACAGTCAGCTTCTGGGGGAACCTAAACTAGGATCCCTCTGTGGTTGCAGTGCAGAGGGAGATGTGCTCAGTCATGGAGCTCAGTGCTTGAGCAGCTCTGTCCAGGACCATTTCCTGCAGGCATTACCCAGGTGTCAGCATCTTTAAACCACTGAAAGGGGTTTTGGCTTGTGGGAGATTGAGACGTCCTTCATCCATAGACCCAGAGCTACTCAGAGTGCCAGGTTGGTGGGCGAGAGTGAGCCTCTTTGGTTTCTCCTCCTGAGATTCCTGGGAAACTGAGGGAAACTGAGGGTCTGAAGAGTAAGACCTGAAGTATTTGGAGAGCTCATCTGGATGATTTCTTGGCATCTCCTCTTTCCCTCAGCAAACATGTTTACTCCATACAGGATGGCTGGAAGTGTGTGTGTGTGTGTGTGTGTGAGTGTGTGTTAGGGGGGCTAGTTGCAGAATCTGGGGACCTTTTCCACAGTCTGAGGTAGAGGTGTTTGTCCCAGGTCCTCAGTGTCCCAATCACAATTCGGTTTTACCCACACTTGTGTTCCACCAGGATTTATAGAGCTGTCAGCTTATAATTGGACTGAAGGGCTGAGTTCAGTTATGGAAACAGAATTTCTTTCAGTTCTTATGTTTTGAACAGTTGAACATTTTACAGCTGGGTTGGTGAAAGGTTTTTATGCTATTGGTGTCATGAAACATTTTATAGGGAGGGATAATTGAGTTTTTATTTTTACTAGAAAATAATGCTATCAGCCAGGCTTTGGGAACAAAAACAGGGAAGAGCTCAATTAAGGACCAGAATTCAGGGAGGCCCAGTAATTATGAAGACTACACTGAGACAAATGCAGAAAAACAACAAGACCAGAGAAGGCACAAACTAATTTTGATTCTTCTGTAAAATTCTTACCAGAACAGTGAAACAGTCAAGGACATTATAAATCCATTCATTTATTTCAAAATTTGCAAAACAAATCCCTTCTTACACATAGTATTTGTACAACATGAAATTATTATTCAATAAGTTGACATTTTAAACCTATTACTGCCTAAACCCATCTATTACTGAGCTATTCAGAGCACTAAGTTAACATTTACCAGAACATTCATCCTCACATCATGGGGAGATCAAGCTGAAATCCTTTATTTCATATTCAGATCTTGCCAGGTCAGGACTGAAATCGGCTACCTTTCTGATACTTTACTGAAAAGCCACTGTGAAATCCACAAAAGAATTATTATCAAGTTACTGCAGTTATTCAGCTAGATGTTGACTTTGATATGTCAAATCTCTGATCTTTAATAGAAAATTGATGGTCGTGCCCTGAGGGTCAGTCATATGCATGACCAGGATAGGCCGAGGTTTGCATTAAATTACGTCCAGTCTTGTGGTCTCATTCCCTGGCAGCCAAAGTCAAACAAAGCAAATGGATCCCTTGCTAGTTGGGTCTCTTCGTTGTTTTGTGTTGGCATATGGATTTAATTCTGTAATGGGGGACTGCTGGGCACAATCTGCCTTATTGATTTTCTGGAGAGAGTTTTTTCTTAGAGCACCCGGAAGTGCGATAAAAGAAAAGCAACTGGTGCAATTTTTCTTTACCTCTGCCTTAGCAGCACATTGATTCTGCCACTAGAAATCTTATGAAGATATTAAATTATATCATCAATCAATTTGTTTTTAGAGGATTGACTTTCTCTGTGTTAATGTGCTAGAGAAAAGAAAACAGTTATTCCCTTATGCCTCAATCGTGGGGCAAGTTATTTGGCCATAGTGTTCCCCAGATTTGAGCTGTGCGAAAATGGCCTCTTTCCATAATGGTAATGGCTGACATGCTCCCATTTCCAGTATTAGAGGCAGGAAGGCCAGGGAAATGGGAGAGGAGGATCATTCTACAAGGTGTGTGGTTTTCACAGAGATTCTAGTGCCAGAAGGAGGCAGCAGCGGGGGGTGGAGAGCTCAGCCCTGCGGCCACAAATCATGGACTGTGGTCTAGAATGGGCCACCACATCCACTTCCCCTACTCCAGTGATGCCGATGAGAACTTTGAGACCCAGGGAAGTTGAGGGATTGGTACAGTCTCAGAGAGACTGAATGCCCTAGACCAGTCCAATGGGTTGCTGAGCAAAATGTTAAAAGAGAAATAAATGGAAATGGTAGTAAATTTTATTTTCTTGGTGGTATCACCTTATACCTCAATTTTTTCATCTGTAAGCTAAACCTTTCTCACAGGGTTGTGAGGATGACGTGAGAGGGCTTGATTTATAATAGACGTGAATGAGTATTGGCAGCTTCTACCCGGGACAGGACTCACTGGGGATGGCCCTTGGCTCAGGGGGGTTTGTGGCCTCTCTGACGCGAAATTGGGTTTTGGGCCTCATTTCCTTTCTGCCTGCTCAGAAGCATGGTTTTTATGTTGTGCTGAACTGAAATCTGTGAGGAAATGGGCCCAGGACTGTACATGTTATTTTCACTGGTTTTTCATTTTCCAGGTTAAAACAGGCAGGATTCATTTTGGTTTCCTGATGTTTGGTGAAACCCACTTCAAGTCCCCGCAGATACGTAAGGGAAGAAGCTCTTAACACTAATTAGAGAACGATTACATGAGGTGGGAACAAGAGCACATTGTCAGACCAGAGGAGGCCAGAAGGTCACAACACATATTTAGTATTATTCATGTCACTATAGAGACTCACCTTTACACTGCATTGATGATTATATATTTCTAAAATCTCCTTCTGATGCTACCATATCTGAAAGTGTTTTGAAGAGCAGTACTATTAGCAATAATATTAACAATACTAGTTAATTTTTTTTGAAAGTTTTACTGAATGTTAAACATTATGCAAGGCATTTTACATAGATTTTTTCACTCTAAAGAGAGAGCTCTTTTTAATATACCTGTTCTGCAGATGGGGAAAAATAAAGCTTAGGAAAGTGAAATAAGCTGCCCAGAGTCCTGTAGCAAGTAGCCAAGCAGCCTTCAATTCCAGGTGTGTCTGACTCCAACGTACCTGTCCTCATCAGCCATGCCTTGCCGTGCTGTTTGCTGGCCCAGGATGCAAGAGGAAAATACACAACTTTCTGCTTTCTTTATGCAGTGTTTCTCTGAAACTTTGGATGGAGGCACAGAAAATAAATTGAAATCCACCCTGCCATTTCCTGGGGTCATTCATTCATTCATTCATTAGCTCAAGAAACGTTTGTTAAGATTTTGGTACATGTAGCAAACTCTGTGCTAGGGATTGGGGAGACAAAAAAATGGAGAAGTCTTGGTTCCTGTCTAATTAATACAATCAAAGTGCCGGCTTGCTAACATGGCGTGGGACGACTGTGAACAGGGTAAAAAAACTGATACTTTGCCAAAGAAGAGGATATGAAAAAATTGGGTTGGGTTCTGCAGGGGGCACTTTTTATCCCCTTTCATTTCTGATCATTATGCTCTTCAAGACAAATATTCAGGATTTACCTTTGGGGGAAGAAAACACTGTGAGGATCTTAGAAATGTATTTTAAGGAAGGTCTTCTTCCAGGTTTGCGGGGGCGAGTGCTGGAAATGACATTCATCTGACTCAAAGTAAATACTCATTAAATAATTTCAAAATAAGCCATGGGAGGCTCTTCTAGATCCAGGGTCAACTGAAGCCACCCAAATTTACAGCTGGCGTTAGCCTCCCCCCTCCCCGACACATGAGTGTATTTTAGAGAAAGAGGGACACTAAATGTTTTCCCTGTGTTTTAAGACGTGGAACTCTCACAGAGCGAGTTCTGCCTCACAGCCAGAGCCGGCCCGTGCTCACCCTGCCCCTTTCATCTCCCTTTGTTCCGTGTCTATGCTGAGGCTGAGATCTCCCCACCTCTCTCCGTCTTACTGTGGCTCTGAAAGATGATTGCCTTCTGGTGAAGCCCTTTCCCCTTCTTCTGTACCCAAGCTCCGTGTTCAATGAACATCAAAAAGCCTTATCATACCCTGATGGTTTAAATCTTTAAACAGAGCGTAACAGCCGGAGTACATCCAGACCGCTCACATCCTAGAGCCTTGTCACTATGTGTTCCTGCAACAATTACCAGGAGAGGGACGCTGCGGAGTGAATCAAGTAGCGAGTGTTGTCTCCCCGGACTCCATGCTGATGCTCTGATCAGGACTTCAGCAAAATTCTGTTTGAAATGAGAATAGACTAATTTTCATCCGACTCTTCTCAGAGGAATCCCATGTGGTCCAACACGCCAAGGGTCATCATTAGAAAACTGCCTTCAAAAGAGCTGAGGCTTCTTGTGGCAAAGCTCTCTCCCTTTGTTAAATTTATAAACATTTATGTAAAAATGTATACATTAATTGTTCAAGCTCTTCTCAGCCTGGAAAACTATGCCCAGGAATGTACTTGGGGGAAATAAACTCATAAAAATACCCCAAGTCAGGATGAAAATGGCCTCGTTTTGACTGAAAATTCAGAAGAATTCAGTGATCAAAGGCAATTCTTACTCCCAGCTGTTCAAAGGGACTTATATTAAAAAAAAAAAAATCAGATGTGACCAAGAATAGAAAAGAACTCATTAAGAGCTTAATGAGATGGTGACAGGTGAAGTCATCAGTTGCTTAAACACTGTACATTTTTTTTTCCTTCCATAGGAGTTACTCATTTGTTTTCCTGGACTCAATTGAGATTTTCTCTAAATCATCATAAAATGCAGAAAAGTCCATCAAAGGAAGAATGTTTTCCAGTCTCAAGTCACTGGGTATCTATATAATTAAGACATCATCTTCCCCAGTTGCCCCTCACCTCTATGGGAGATGTTTGTAAACACATCCAGGGAAACAAATATTATAATTGAATGCTTCTATTTTCCCCTCTTCATCGGTTTCCTTGGGAGGGAGAACGCATAAGAGTGAGCGAGTATTCCAGCAAAGGCCTGATTTGAGGAAGTTTAACAATGAGCCCCATAACCCAAAAGAGAAGGTAAGTTTTGCTGTCCTTAGAGACATAAAAATAGGGAACCCTAGAGAGGTATGACTTCATACCTTTTTATAGGTTTTGTTTTGCTACTCTGGTGTCTGTAAAATACCAAAACAAAGCAAAAGAAATTTTTTTTCCTTCTAATTCTCGTAAGCAGCTTAAATCCCTTTTCACTTTCCCCAGGCAAGACCGGATTCTCTTGCATGTTTCCAGGCTCTGACCTTCCTGACATTGGTCTCCCAACACTAGTAGCCAGTTTTTTTATTCTTTAAGTGCTAGAGGAGTCATGAAAAATTCAGACACTGGGTTTCCCTGAGACCAATCTGGTGGCTTTTTCTTTGTGCTAACTGCTGCTTTCTATGCATCATTCAAAAGGTACATACCAAGTCGTCAGCTCCTGAACTGCTACTTGGTGTTAAACATGAATATTTGTAGCTTAGCAAGGGACTAAATTTAAAAAAAATTAATATTTGACAAGCCCAAAGAAAGGCATAACAGGTCCAGAAAATCCATTTGAAAGGTTTTTTATTTGTAGAAAGTCAAAACTTTTTGTACAAGTGGGGTGATTCTGAGCCTCAAAAGGTTTGCTTTGAAAAAGCACTGATTACTAGACTTCTTCCAGGAACATCGATTATGATTATGCTATTCCAAATACAGCAGTGAAGTTGTTTTTTTTTAAGTGGATGGCAGAAAGAATATTCATTCCATGCATGTGCCACTAATCTTATACAACCAGGAAGCCAAGCGGGATGATATAAGACTTATTCCAGTTGCACATCAACTATACCTACAATGGCAAAATTGCCTTTTCCCACATTTCTTAATTAGAATTAGAATCAGCTTAGAACTAATAGAATCTCTTATTAGTAACAAAAAGAATGGCTGGCTCTCCAGTTCAAGTGGCACATCTGCATAACTTACAGCCTTAAGAGCTTATAGTCCCTGCTACTCTTGGCTGACTGTCTTTAACTCTCCCATATTAATGAGTTGTTCTAAATTTAGTCTGCTGTGACAAACTAATATTAATACAGTATTTTATGGCCCAGAGCATTGTTAATACATAGGAATGAGACCCAGAGTCTAAGGAAAGGGGGAGAGGGAGGGAGATTACTTTGTGTGATTGTCAAGATATAAGATAATCCAAGTATGTAGATATTAAGACTTAAATATAATGCACTGCTTATGGATTTATATTATGTGAAACATTTTCTATTATTTTAAATCCTCATGGCATTAGTTTCCTATTTTCAGGGGTTTATAACTTGGCCATACAAATTCACTCTGCGCTGAAACTTGTAATGCAAGGTCTTAACCTGGGGACATTTTATTTATTTATTTATTTTATTTAACCAAATTAAGAGTCAGTTTGGCCATTTTTAACTCAGGCAAGTGCCAAAGGAGGAGCACAGGTTTGGAATACAATTTTGTACACAGAGCTCCAGCTTATTTCAAAAAGTGAATGCCCAGAAAACTACAAAAGACTGATGGGGGGAATTTTGTAAAAAGGAAAACAAAAGCTACAAATGCAATCAGTAAATGTGATGAAGAGATATCTTAAGTGCAGACTGTACCTTTAAAAGTGTATACTCTGAGTAGCAGCCAATATACGAGTATTGGTTTGGGTTGCCACCCAAGGGTAGATGGCAAATCTGTAGAATTTGCAGGTGCAGATGTGCGTGTGTGTATGTGTATGTGTGTGTGTGTTTGTAAATATAACTTATATTTGTCATTTGTAACCAAGTGATAGAAACGTTGAATGTAATGTAGGATCAACCCTGTTCTCTAGCAAGATGCAATGCTTTCTTTGTAATGAATCTACAACTTCAGAAGAAGAGACGCGAGTGTCCCAGTTATTATCATAGGCAGCTGCAGGCTGCTGGCTGCATCAGTCAGGGAAATCGTGAGGTCCGCAGAAGAGAGGAAGCGCTGGGGTGGGGGCTCGTGACAAAGGCTAGTTGTGATACTGGTTTTTAATGTCCTCCAGGATAGAGAAACCAGCCAAAAATGAAGCAGCATTTTTATCCTAACTAAAAGCACTAAAAGCTTACCGCAAAGCCAGCTTCGTGGGTAACTCTCAAGATGTGTGGGTGTCCATTTGGCTGTTGTTTTTAAAAAGTCTTTTCATATCTTTAAAAGGAAAGTCCATGTGGGAACTTACTGTATTTTCAAGGTATTATATTTTGTTGTTTATAGAAAGATGTTCCTTTACCAGAAATTGAAAAATTTCCTTTCTTTCCCTACTTTACCTTATATATATATATATTCTATATATATAGATATTCTACATATGTATATATTCTATATATATCTTTTATATATATTATATATATATATTCTATGACACTGAGGTCAGTTGATAAAATTTTCCTCTGAATGTTCATTCTGTCAAGTCAATGCTGACGAATTCATAGAGAGAACATTCCGTTTCTGTAGCAGGCTTCCCAGGGAGACACTGGGAAGGATTTTTTTTACCTGGAATTTCACAAAGGAAATTTCTTCATAAGGGAAATGAGAACTGACTGCTCTTCAGAGCAGAAGAAAAATTCAACTGCCCTGATCCAGCAAGAGATTGTCAAACATCTTCCCAGAGCATAGAAATAGCTGAGTGGCCCCAGCACAGACTGGATAGGAGACCTTTTGCAGCAAGTGGGAACGGGAGCCTGTGATCGTAGTGTTTGGATCTCCAGCACCGGACGATGACATATGGATGGATGGCAATGCACCTGAAGAAACTGAAAACAACAACAACAAAGCAGAACAATACATTTCAAAAGCAATTTCTCCTCTCTATAAAAACGTAGTCAAATATACACAGAAATATCCACTCTGAGGTTTCTAGTTTAAGGTTTTTTTTTTTTTGTAAAATTCTTAACCTCATAATAGCCTTCTTGTTAATGGGCTAAAATAAAGCATAAACCAATAATCAGATGCAAATTAGTGGTAACTATCTGTTAAGGTGAACAGCTTCCCTCAGGGCTACTTAGGATAAAATTTCAATCCCTGTTGCTACATGACGACCAGTTATATGGCTTGTGCTTTGTATATGCTGGATTTCAGCTACTTGAAATGTGCAGCTCATGTTATTTAGATTTAGCTGTTGGTGCTACATTATAGATGTTGATATATTTTTGAGCTTAGAAGATAATTTTTACTCTGTCAAAAGAGAAAGTAACTTCTGTATTTTATGTTACAACTGCTGAATTTTACAATCAAATTGAAAATCAGGAAAGGAAAGATACCATTAGATTTTTAAGCTTTGTTACAGATTTGAATTGGGGCTTCATTTAGCAGAGGTTAGCTGAGCATCTTAAATTGGGCTAAGCTTTAAGAAAACCTGGGTTGATTTTTGTATAGTGGCTTCAGGTGAGATAAATTACTAGCATGGACAAAATGATTCCCTGCTGTGACGAAGTTTCTCTTCCTAGCTCTTCCTCAGAATATAATTCCTCTTTTCATGTTTTTCGGTGGGGGTGAGGAGTCCTCTTTACATTTACTAGAGCAACCTATTGAAATTTAGGACATCTTTCAATGATCTGTCATTGTTATAGCTAAAATTGTGTAGTCACTTAAATTTTAACTCAATTTAAAAACCAAGTAGCACATTTGCAAGGTTCAGAATTCAAAATATGGCATACAGTAAAAAGTCTATCAGAGCTACCCTCCACATGCCCTGTTCTGTTCTCCTCCCAAGAATTATCAGTACTATCATTTTCTAGTCTGTCCTTTCAAAAATATTCTATGCCATATTGTCTTTCCCCTTTCATAAAATGATAATGTTCTCACACATTGTTCTGCACTTGGGTTCTTTCTCTTAATAATTGATCTTGGAGACTTTCCATCTCAGATCATGAGAGCATCTTCATCCTTTTTTTAATGGCAGCATTATATTCCTTTTTATGATTGCATGATAATTCATTTAACTAGTCTTCAATTGATAAAAATTTAAAGTACTTCCAATATTTTGCAATTAAAAATTCTGGAGCAAAAATAACCTTGTACATATGACGTGTTGTACATATGCAAACTATTTCTCTAGGATAAATTTTTGGGAATGTAATTACTGGTCAAAGGAAATGCACACTTGTAATTTGGGTGGATATTGTCAAATTATCTTCTATAGAGGTTGTACTGATTTATATTCCCTCTAGTTTCGGATGAGCAAGCCTGATTCCCTACACCCTGATTGTGCTTTGAGTGGCCTTATCAAACTTAATGATCTTTGTCGGTCTGATAAATAAAAAGAAGATATTTCAATATAATTATAAATCACATTTCTCCTGTTATAAGTTGAAGTGAGCATTTGACCATATATTTAACAGCTATTTGTTTTTCATTTTCTGTGAATAGTCTGTTTATATCTTAAATTACTTCTGTTGAACAAGTCTCAAATCCCATATTTTCCAGCTTGATGCTATGGGATCATGGATCTGGAATTTTAAATTAGGGATTCTGGTCCGTTTTCTAAAATTTGGACTGGAGTGCTGGGAAAAACGTCTTGGGCTGATATGAACATGATCATGATGGAATTTGGTTGACTCACCTCCTTTTTAAATCACAAAATTCTCGATTTTATTTGAAGATTTGAAGGCAGAGACCAGGAAAAGGATCTTTGGTGTCAAGCAAAAAGCTTCAGGTTGTGCGGAATTGAAATTGTGTTCCTTAGAAATTTTCTTTTACGAGAATGCTTCTCTGCGCTTACACTCCAGGATCTATTTCTGTCGCCATTTGCCTTCATCCCCTATTAAATACAGACTGAGCCTAGAGTCACATGGTCTCATATGTTGATCAGCAAGTGAAGATCATAAAACAAAGACTGAGAGGATTGAGTCATTGTACCAGACCAATTCAACCTGCTTAATAAGGGGTTTTACTCTTGCTATTTATTTTTATTTTGTTAGCTGAAAATAATTTAAAAAAGAAATCAAAAGATATAATTTAGAAAAGAAATTCCCAAAGAATAAGGGGAGTCCTCCTTTATTCTCAGTGCTCAGAACTAATGGTTAACTCTCTGTCATATTTGCCTCTAGTCTCGAAATAATTATATAATTAGGTTTTATATATATAACCATATATATATGCAATTCTGAATCAACATACAGTATCATTTGGGGTGCTTTTTAGAAATATAAGTAATATAATGGTGTATCATTCTGTATCTGGTCTTTTTTACTCAACATTATAGTCTTTTTGAGATTTATTCATGTCGATATATGGATATATGTGTATACAGGGTATATATGTATATGCACATATATATATTTAAGCTATTCTTTTTATTTTTTGTGTGGTATTTCGCTGTATGAGTATACGAGATTTTGTTTATCCTTTCCCTGTCTGTGGATGTTTAAGTTGTTGCCAGTTTGCTATAGTTTTTCAATGCACATTCACAAAGATTAGCTCATGGGATCCTTACCTAAATTCAGTGACACGTGAGAGCTAGGACAAATGAGAAAATTCAAACACAGGCAGGCTAAATGACTCACCTAAGGTTGTCACACTTTCTGACAGAAACCAGATTTCCTAATTCTTCATGGAAGGACTTTGGTCCTACTTTGTATAGCTTCCCTTCTGTTCTTCAAAGCTTAGAGTAACATTTAAAAGTTGTTACTGAGCCTGCTTAACACACAGTTTGGGTTGAGAACGCCGTATGCTTCCCTCCTTGATATATATGTATATTTTAGTTCTGTTTTAAAATTCTTTCTCTGCATTCAAATTAGTTTCAGGACATTTATCAAGAAATAAATATCTATAAAACAGACATTTTAATAGACAAACAGAAATTTTTCCTCATGCATGTTTAAGTTTAGAGAAAATGTTAAAGTGAACTAAAAGGTCTGTCACATAAGTGAGTTTCCTGAGCTTAACTCTTCTTATAGAGATGTGTTCTTGATATATTGCTGACACTTTTATCCAGAGCCAGGACTTTAGTAAACTTTTCACCCAAAACTTCAATTTCTATTCCTTCTTTTCAATAACTAAAAATTTGATGAGAAAGGATAAGATTAAATCTTTCTCAAGCAAGAATATTTCTTCTATAACCATGATGATTAGAGGATGAACAGCTGAAAGTCAACAACAGTCAACAACGAATGTAATACGTTAAAATGAAGAGTAAGTTTCATATATGATGTTGCCGACACATTTACGAAACACCGGGGCTGAAAGAATCTTAGACAGCAGATAAACGACTTGCCCAAGATCATACAGGGTGCCAGCAGCTATCCCAGAGCACATGAGGACCATGAATTTACGAAATAGTTTAATTTTAGTTTCTTATTTTTCTTGAAAACAAGAGGCATAACGTTCTGTAGATGAGTTTAAAATTAACAAAGGAGAGCAAAATTTTCTGTTAAGTAAAAATATACTGAAATAGGAATATTTCACATTACATTTATGGAGAGATTTAATTCAAATAGTGTGACTGGTGCCGAATGTAAAGCTACCATCGCTGTATATCTAATTGGGAATAAGTACATTGAAGAAAGCACAAAATATCACAATGCCATATAGCCTTGGTGGAATTGCTTCTGTGGAAAGAAATTGGTCTGTCTGATTAGCACTACCTTCAGAGGTCTTTCTATGGCCGTAGAACCCTGTTGAAGCTCAAATCTTACTTCCTGGGGGAGCAGGGCATTCCGGTCTTTTCAATATGGATCAGGTGCCTCTCCCATATGCTCCTTGGAAAGCCCTGTATCTACCCCCATCTCTAGCATTTATGACACCGTTTCATAGTTACCTGAGTATATGTGTGTCTCCCTCACTCGGCTGTAATATACACATATTTTGGAACCAAGGCCATCTTTTTTTTTTCTTTACCATTATGTATCATTATCTTCTAGTAGCCAGAAGATATTATTAATTGTAAATCAGGGAATGGATTGGTCAATTTTATCGTTATATACGAAATGACTAGCAGAGCGTGGGTTTAGACCAGGTAGTCATAAATGTTCATTAAAAGAAGTAAAAGACGAATGAATACATGCTCTAATAGAAAGATTGTGTCTTAGGAAGAAATTTGCACTGTCAGGATTTACAACGTTTAGAATAAAATTTTAAAAATGCTAATGCCTGTTACTGTTAAGTGAGTAAAGTGTACTAAAATTCTGTGAGGTTCAAAAGCAGAGATTTCTCTGGTGAATTAGGAGTGACTAGTCACATTTTCTATTCGAGGAGATAGCAATACTCCTATATTGTTTAAGAACATTAGAAATCTTGACTTTTACAGCCAAATAAATATCTATCAGTAAAGCGTAGCTTATTAACACAAACATTCTGTAATATCCACCACTTGTTCTGTGCTGTTTTTAATCGACAGAGTGGAAAACCACATTATCACCCATTTAATTTTATGCAAACATTTTAGCTGCATCACTAACTAAAAGAAATAAACATTTCAAACTTTAATATCAGTTACTATTATTAGATTATCAAATGTAAGAGTCTAAAAACATCTAAATGTCACACAGGTAAAGCTACTTTACTGCAGTAATTTTAGTATTTTACCTGTTCTAACACAATTTTAGAAAGAAAATATAGTCACTATCAACAAAGCAAAAACAAAATTAATATTTTAATCTAGAATAACTGTAGTTTCTAGTTGAAGATTCTACTGGATGATCTTATTCCGGTGTTTTTTCTTTGAAGTCCATGAATGCTTTGTTAATCCCAGGGTCTGCTGTAGAGTTGAAAGGGTTTCTCACTAGAGGGCAGCATTTGACCAAATGTCCAAATAGAAGTTTTCCTGGTGAACCGGGAATATCCATGCAGATCACTTTAATAACTCAGTTAGCAGCCTTACATGGATTTCTAATTCGATTTGTTAGACTGGGACCCAATTTGGTTTGATAATCCTTTAGAAAGGAATTTTAGGGATTTATTCCACTAATAAATATGAATTGTTTTTAGATAGATATTATATCAGGTTTGTGAAAGTCATGCTTACCCTAGAGCTTCTATTGCCTAGCCTTTTAAATGCACATAAATTATTACATTAAATTATTTATCATTGAAACCAAATAAAAAACGAGTGGAGCTACTGGTTTATCAGCCCTCTTTTTCTTTCTCCCCTCCTATCGTGTCTTATTTCCCAGTTAGTCTTGTCTATATTATTTCCCTTGGAACGTCGTTTGTAAGTGTGAGGCCTGCGGACGTGTTGTGGATGGCTGTCAGGGCTGCTGGTGTAAGATCTCTCATATGGAAGATGCTCTTCCTTTGATGGGGACCTTGAGGATAGGCGATCCTCGGAGCAACGCTTTCCCCCTCCTGAAGAGCATCCCCCAGAGGCTGGTCCACTGAGCAAGGTTTAAGAGCCAAAAAGGTAGCCTCATCCTTGATTTTTGGGGGCAAGAGGGTAAGTCATTGCTTGGTTTTCATCATTGTTCTGTCAGTGTTAGGGCAAAACTTCTTTGATTTTTCCAATAGAGTTGTATGTGTAGTGGGAACATCTGGGATATACAGTTCTTTATGGAGATTGGATATGACAGCCAATTACCAAACTACATCACACCGTTAGTTAATAGGAACGTTGGTACAGAAGCCAATGTTGGAGGAAACAGCATTATCTTAGTAGCCATTTAAACTGTTCTATTTGTTTGATGATTTATTGCTCAAAGAAACCATTCAAATAGTCTCAGCAGAAATTTACATTCACAAACATGCAAGCACAATATTCCATAAATATGTACAACTATTATGTATCAATAAGAAAGCATACAAGCGTAGGCATGTGTACACATATGTACATATTGTGTCACTGAATTTGTATTTTCAAGTCTCAATATAAATTTATTTTGAAGGTGACATGTTTTCTAGGTAAAAGTGATAATCATATCTGGGTCCTTATAACATTGGAAGAGACATTTACTCCTCCTGTTCCAATTTCTATTTGGATGAATTATCAAAAAGAAATGCTACTGCATAAAGTGTAAAAGGAGAATTTTTTCATTTTTATGTTCTTCAGACTCTTGTACCTATATTCACATAACAAGAGCCCACCGATTTCTTCTTCTTTTTAGGGGATCAATTTGAGAGATATTGACCACTTCTATTCCATTTTATGTGTTTTATGGGGCTTTATTAACTAGGATACTTTTGCTAAAAAGGAATAACTTGAATAGTGCACCTTGTTGCTTCAGGATCAACTTTTTTTATTTGATATTCCGAATATATTTGATGTTAATATTTATGTATTTTTCAGAATTAGAATTAAATCCTCCAACTAGTAGAGAGCATTCTCTTTCTTTTAAAAAAATCAAATGAAAATAATTCAACCAACTAGATTTGATAAATAATAACTCTTAGATGTAAGTAACTGATCAAATGCTAATTTCTGTTCAGATTTATGTGTTTTTATTGAATATTTTTGCCAATCTCAGAAAATACAAGGAACCAGTAAACCAAAGTGATCCATTTCCATATAATTTCCTCCTCAGGTGTTTGAAGTCTGTTTCTGACACTTCCAACTGCTTTCTCTGCCTGTCCATCCAGATGATATATGCCTGTGGACAAAGTGAAAGAGAATTCCAAGTCACCCAAACCTTTGTTCTTTCATGGAGCAAACGTATATTGAATGCCTACTCAGTGACAGGTACTGGGCTAGGCACTGGGGACACAGAGATAAGTAAGATGCATTCCCTGCCTTCAAAAAGCTCATAGTCAAGTACAGGCAACAAAGAAGTCAGTCGGCTGTTGTGGTCCAGTGTGACAGGTGCTTTGAGAGAAGATGCTGTGTGGGTCGCATGGAGCCGTGGCGAGTGGGCATCCGAACTGGAAGGAACGCGGAAGACTGGCCTCGTAAAGTGATGCATGAAGGAACTGGTAGGCGTTGGTTAGAAGAAAGAGAGAAAATGAGGGTGGGGAAGAAGGGGGTTTCAGACAGAGGGAACAGCACGTATGATGCAATGGAAGCAGGAGTCAGAGTTGCACATTAGGAATTATAAGCATTTCCATTTGTTTGGAGCAAGGGGTCTCGCAGAATTATGGAAGCAGGAGCCGCACCATGAAAGGCTTTGTCAAAGATTTTAACATCACTTTTCCTCTCTATAACTGCCCTTGTTATCACCGTGTGGAGTAGTGATTTGGGCTCCCAACATGTCACTTTCAGAAAAGACCGTTGGGACAACATATTCAGCCTATGGGATTCATGTGAAAAGTCAGCAGTAGAGGGAAGGAAGAAGAACTCATGATTAGCGTGCTGGCTAAAAGTATGAAATTTGCTGGAGTTCTAATCTCAGCTCTATCACTAGCCAGCCGTGTCACCTTAGCAAAATTATTTAGCTTCTCCATTTGCTAGTATTCACATCTACAGCGGAGGCATAAAAATAATCCCTACCTCAATAGTGTTATTATGAGGATCAAATGAGTTTTTGCTTGTAAAGCTATTAGAACTGTGACTTATATGTTAACATATCAATAAAAATGTTTATAAATAAAATATTGAATGCTTACTATGAACCTGGCATTTTCTTAATGTCACTTCATTTTGACCTTTACTCTAGCTCTACGAGTAACCATTATGCACCTATGTTCACAGATTTCAAAACCTGAGGTTAGAATGGAGACAGATTCTAAGCCAGAGTCCATGCTGTCACCTGGGGAAAGGGACAGGTAAGTGTTATTTCAAATAGTGACTCTGGTCTATGCTGGGGGCATGTGGTGCCACAGAAGACAGCCAGGACTTGTCAAGGCCTCCTGGAGAGCTGGACACAAGTCCAGCCCGGATGTGGGCACGTAAACTCCCTAGAGAGAAATGCACTATGGATACTGTAGTTCAAGGATAAAGATTTTAAGAAATGTCAAGGAAAACCTATAAAGGTATTAATTATTAAATTAGTCCTGGAGTTAGAGGCTTTGTTTTTCTTTTTATGCTTTTCAGGCTATATTCAATTGGCATTACAGGGCAGGAGTTATGAGTATGGGCTTTGAAGTCAGACTAGCTGAGGTTTAATTCCCAACTATGATAGTCAATGCTACTATTAACACCAAATACCTTCTGAGTATGTGATGAGTACGTACCAGGTACTGGGCTAGGCACGTCATGTGAATCACCTCATTTCATCCTCACTGCAATTCTAACAGTTACTATTATCGTTCCTGTTTCACAACTAAGGAGACAAGGCTCAGCTATTTAAGTGATTTGTCTGCAACAAAACAGCATGGTAGCCTAGAGCAATGGCTGTAGCACCAGATTGCTTGAGGATGAATCTTGAAATACCTTAAAGGCTGTACAAACTAAGGTGAGTAATGGAACCTCTCTAAGCTTGAGTTTTCTCATCTGCAAAAACAGAAAACGATAACCTAATTCTCAAAGTTGATATAACACTAAATGAAGAGAATATGTACAGCGCCTAACGCAGTGCCTGGCACACTGTAGGCATAGTAAGTGGAGGTGACTTGCTGGCTGGCTGTCCATGCGTGCTCAGAGTCAGGAGCACTCATCTTTGTGCTCATTGAGATGAGTGTCTCATGAGCTTGCTCCATCTTCATTGTCTTCATTATCAAACACTCGGTGAGCTCCTAGTAGGCTCTGGGCACAGTTGGGAAAACAAGACATGTCTTGAGAATTAAATACACTTGGAGCTGGTAATGTGCTGAAGATATTCAGAGGAGGCTTGTGCCATCCTGGTCTGGGGTGGCTGGGAACACTTCACAGAAGACAATAATAATGGCCAATGCTTACATAGCACTTCCTATTTGTCAGGCATGGTGTGTACGCCCATTTTATGTATGAGTAAACTAAGGCACAGATTGGCAGAATAACCCACCTAGGGTCACGCTGCTTCTAAGAGAAAGAGCCAGGATCTAAACCTAGGCAGTCAATTTTTGGGTCTCTGTGCTTGTGAGCTGGCCTTGACTGATGACAACAACAACGACAGCAGCCCCAACACCAGTAGTAGTAACTATTGTTTTTAAGTAACCACTGTGTGCCAGGTAATTCACTTGAGTATGTGATCATATTTAATTCTCACGATAACCGTATAGAGCAGGATCATGTCTCATGTTTTGAGGATGAGGAAACAAAAACTTAGAATTGTCATTTAACAAATGATGAAGAAAGTTGCCCAAGGACTTGCAATTAGGAAGTAGCAAATCTGAGATTCAAACTCAGGCTGAATGGCTCCAAAGGAAAGTAAGCATTCTTTCCACTCGCTGTCCTCGTCTCACATAAACATGTGCAAAAGAGGAAGGAGACCATTCTGGGTAACGTGATGACGGGCTGTATATAGCGCTGCGGGGACCAGTAGGGACAGCTGTTTGGTTGGGGGTGTTCATGTGTATAGGGGGATGATGGAAGAGAAAGCTTGAGAGATGCTATGGCATTCAAAACAAGATTTAACTATCGAGATCCTCCAATAATCAAAGGCACTTTGCACACAGGTAAGGGGGTGTTTTCAGATGAAAGATGATTTCCCCAAGCTGCCTGATTCTGAGATATTACTTCTGCCAACTGTCCTAGGCTTGCTCCAAATCTCCTTAAATTTGCTTCCTTGATTCCTTCTTTTTAGGCTTGATCCAAGACTAAGATTACCAGAATCAGCAAATAAAAACATGCCACCAGCTAAATTAGAATTTCAGATAAACCACAACAAATTTTTTAGTCTAAGTATGGTCCATCAATTACATATATATAAAACCATATCCAAGAGGTCTGTGGGTAGGTACATTTCCCAGCCGTGGAGCCTGACTAGAGGCCAGAACCCAGCCATGGTGACAGCTTAATAAGCTGCATCTATGTATTTCAGGGAAGCTCTCCCCCATAGATGGTACTATATCTTCTGTCCTATGCTTGGTCACCCTGAAAAAGCCTTGTCAGCTGGGCTTTACCTCTGCTAAGTCCATAATTCCACATCTGGCAACTACTTAGAAAAAGGCACACAGAATAAAAATGGGCCCTGATGGCATTACGCCAACAATTGTCCGGAGATAGGCTGCCTTATAATGCAGCATGTGTTTCTCATTTGGCTTAGCTAGCTACCAGGAGGTCTTCTTGCAAACAAGGCATCTTTACATTCACTGCCTACTTTTGAGCCCTCTCTTTGGTTGCTGTCCATCCCCCATCCCTGTCTGAATGTGGCACATCACCTTCGATGTGGGCGTGCTGCCAGCAGAGCAGATGGCTGTGAACCTTGGCATGCCAGGAAGCCATTAGGTTCATCAGTGCGAGCAACAGGGGGTGAGTTTCTATCTGCAAATGCGAATCTAACAGCCCTTGCAGGGCAAGGGGCAGAAGCCCTCTTGATCCAGGGGCACTGACCTTGCGGGCCTAGGTATGGTCTCAGCATAGCTGCAAGGTTATTGAGCAGCATGAAGGAACCGCTTCAGGCGAGACTGAACTGAAGAGGAAGGGGCTGCTGAAATTGGCAAAAGGCTTTTTTACTGCTTGGTTAGAGAGCTCTGAGGGCCAGGGTTGCTTGTGGGTGACAGCGAGTGGATGCACCAGGAGCCAGCTTTCCATTTCTGTTGAGTAATCCCCTGTAGAGCAGCAGAAGGCCCGCCAAAGAACAGACTGTGCTCTACTTTCTTACACTGGAGATCACAGTGGTCCCCCCGAACCCAAGTTCCTCAGCATTTATTGGTCCAACAGACATAGGTAAAATGGAAACAGTTTTCCTTAAATTGGTGGTGAGGATTGAAGAAAGCATCAGAGAAAACATAAAAATTTATTGGAAAGATATGTAGGTGTCCACTTTGTTTTCTTTTAACTTTTAATTTTTTTCTGTGTGAAAATGCTTAATCATTAGAAAAACTTCAAATATTACAGAAATGTGCAGGAAAATGGATGTCTCTTCTAACCCATGTGCCTAAAAGATACTTGCTGTCAATGCGTTGCTATATGTTTGTGCAGATATTTTTTCTTGAACAGCAGGTGTATACTTTGAAATCATAGTTTTCTTTTGACTAAGAAGTCTAGTTTTTCCTCCATCTTTATTGAAATTCTTATCAAGGGAGAAGTCAATAAGAATTCTTTATTTGGTGAGAGCTAACCTGTTAGGCATGAGTCTTTTGTTTACTTCTAAACTCAATGAAATTACTGGGCTATCTAATTTCCAGGTTGCATCACATTATCAGTTTCATGCCAGTCAGTGCAAAATGATTCCTTATTTAGAAATGTTAATATAGTGGTTGATATGTCATTACATTTTCTTTTTAAAAGTGGTCTCCTGGGATCTTCTTCTTAGGCTGATTTCCTAGACCATTGATGTTGACCAGATTTTCTCTTGTTGGCCCATTATTCTAGTACTGACCTCTCTTCTGACTTCTGACTCATTTAGTCAAATGTGTGCTGGACACAAGTATATGTATGTTTCACATGCACCTCAAACTGTTGTACCCATCTGAACCCCAATCCGTAAATGTTAAATACACCGCCATCCATCAGGTCGTCCACGTCGGAAATCTGTTCGTCCTCACTCCCTTTCTTTTCATAGCCTCTTCATAGTACATAAAATCAATCATCGAGACCAAAGGTTTTATTACCTAAATATTTCTCAAATATTTACATTCAAAGACATCCATACTACTTAAATTCAGTCCCTGAAAATAAACTAGTTTATATCCTTCCAAAATGCAATTTTGGTAAAAACATTTGCTACAGCCAGCTGAAATAATGCCATCCAAGGATCCAGCTCTCTGTAACCTGGCTTAACCCAGTAGTAGAACTTAGAGATCTTGGAGGAATATATTTACTTTCTCCTCCAGGAAATCTTTACAAATGCCATACCTTTACATTGAGAATTTAATAAGATAGGCTCCCTGAAAAGTATCTGCAGCATAGCTGGTATGTAATGCCAAATACCTGGTTATGTCTATCATAACGGACAATTAGGCAAGGAGTGAGGCCGACATTCCCGTGCGGAAGTTGAGCAAGAAAGGCTACCTGGAGAGAAGGGCTTGTCTCAGCTTTAAGATCAGCCAAGAGAGTATCTATAGATATGTCCAGAGTTCAACTCAGAAAAGAATTGCGAATCTATTCTAATAGCAAAAGAAGTGTGTGATTGAAGGCCCAAAGTTTTACTCCATATATTAATACTAGCCTGGGAAAATGTTAAAATAGATTTAACTAGATGCCTGACTTTACCTTAAAAAAAAAATAACCCAAAATCTCAAACAGCTTTAGCAATCCTGTGTCCTGGTACATCATAACCTCCAAGGCAAGCAATGGTGAAGTGTGTGCCAAGGCCAGTGAGCAAATCTACTTGTTGCTTGAGATCATTATTTATGAAACAATTAAGATCCAATCAGTGCTACTAAATATAATAGATTTAGGTTTAGAATAGACATTTTGTAGCCATTCTTTCTGACAACACTAACAACCAGTAGCAATTATACTAATGCCTATGTATAAAAAATTGCTTGCCTTTCTTTTTTCTAAATACCAGCAGGCAATGTGGTAGTGGTGGTAGAGAGAGTCTTCATTTATTCTGTTTAAGTATGCCACATTTTATTTTTCCCATCTAAAAACAGTTTTTGAGCTGGGCGCGGTGGCTCACGCCTGTAATCCTAGCTCTCTGGGAGGCTGAGGCGGGCGGATTGTTTGAGGTCAGGAGTTCGAAATCAGCCTGAGCAAGAGCGAGACCTCGTCTCTACTAAAATTAGAAAGAAATTAATTGGACAACTAAAAATATATAGAAAAAATTAGCCAGGCATGGTGGCGCATGCCTGTAGTCCCAGCTACTTGGGAGGCTGAGGCAGAAGGATTGCTTGAGCCCAGGAGTTTGAGGTTGCTGTGAGCTAGGATGACGCCATGGCACTCTAGCCTGGGCAACACAGTGAGACTCTGTCTCAAAAAAAAAACAAAAACAAAAACAAACAAACAAACAAACAAAACAGTTTTTGGAAAAGAATACCGATATCTCCAATGTTTATCCAAGACTTGGAAAGTGTACTGATGATATGTTATCACGAAAATAGATTTTTGAAAAAAGCCAAGGATCAGAGTCATCTAGTCTTCATTATTCTCTGGAGAGTTCTACATTTGATTCTGAGTAGTGTTTGATCTTAAAAATTCCATGACTTGGAGTGGTAATCCTGGAATGGGATGGGGGGTGAACATCCATGTTTGAGGACAATAAATCTTAATGACTATGTTCAGGCCATTGTCAGCTGGAAATCCTGAATCTGCAGAGAGATGTCCAGCCTTCTTCGTGCATCTTTCCACAGTCTTTGGATTTCTAGGATTTAACAATAGCTTTATGAGGGTGAGTGACTGGCTCACATGTGGAAATACTCTCTGTCTACATCATCTGAAACATGGGATCAAGAAGATGGGTTGGGCGGCAGTGGCTCACGCCTGTAATCCTAGCACTCTGGGAGGCCGAGGCGGATGGATTGCTCAAGGTCAGGAGTTCGAAACAAGCCTGAGCAAGAGCAAGACCCCGTCTCTACTAAAAATAGAAAGAAATGATCTGGACAACTAAAAATATACATATAGAAAAAAAAAATTAGCCGGGCATGGTGGCACATGCCTGTAGTCCCAGCTACTCGGTAGGCTGAGGCAATAGAATTGCTTGAGCCCACGAGTTTGAGGTTGCTGCGAGCTAAGCTGACGCCACAGCACAGCACTCTAGCCTGGGCAACAGAGTGAGACTCTGTCTCAAAGAAAAAAAAAAAAAAAAGAAGATGAAAGGATGATGCTCCTTTTGGGAAAGCTGAGTCAGTGATCAGTATTCAAGTTATTACTACACATTTATAAACTGGGAAGGCATCCAATCTCTTTGGCATTTGGTATTAGACTGTGACTGGCCTAAGGATAGATACTAAACCTATTTATCTGTGTGTTCCTCACAATATTAGACAGAGAGTTGATGTTCTATAAACTTTAGGGCAATGGATGGTGGAAATCAGGGTATGCTCTTGAAAGGTGAAACAGGGACACAGTTTTGCAATCAACACCAGCGAGGAAATTATTTATGAACAGATGGACTCTATTGTTTCTATGATAAGAAATAGTCAAGTTAGTTTGAAAAACAACTTCTCATTTAAAATTAAAAAGCTAACAGAGATATAATCAATTTATTTTAGGTTGCTATAGTCAAATTCTACCCCGGTTCTATCTATTGGACCAAATAGGACAAAATATTTTGGGTTTGTTCTACAATAGCTGGCCTGTATTCTCATGCTCGTGTCTTTAAAAAGAGTAGGGAAAAGACTAAACTGTCCAAAATCAAAGCAAAAATTTTGCAATATTAAATGTCATCATATCAGCTTCATTAAGATGGAAATAAAATTTTTGTTAACTTTTTTTTCAACTAGACAACTTTTCCTGTTTATTAAACCTCTAAGTCAACCAAGTATTGATACATACAGTTTTTCATGCATTTGACAAAAAGAGTTGGAGAACTAACTATACCTAACTTCTTAAAGGAAGTTGGAAGGAAACCTCAAACTCTGACATGGAATAGGAGGCAGGGGGAATTCTAACACATCTCGAGTCATAAAGAGAGATGTGAGCTATTGCTCTCATTTTGCAGTGGGGCAATAAAGTCATGCCGTGGTGGAACAGTGCGTTTTGCCAGCCTCACCATGGTTAAGCAGACTAAACTCACCTCATACATCCCAGTATGACTTTCCTTTTGTTCTTTCATATCAAAACTGCTTTTTCTTAAGCCTTGGTATATATCAGGTGGTAAGATGTGCCATGGATTTTTGAAGGCAAAATGTTTATTTGGTTTATCACTTGTTTATGTCCTTGAATTTTCTTATAAGAGCAGAGTCTGAACACATACAAACCACCAGGTGGTTTTCTGGCTTAGAAGACTGCAGAAGACGAATCTTTTATTTCATCTCATCATGAAAATTCTCCTTATTTTGACATGATTAATCATTGCAGCCAGTGCCCACTAGCCTTTTATTAAAAGTGTAACTCCAAAAGATGACTTTTATTTTTATTTCTTCTGTAATATTTGCTTTGTAGTCCAAAGAATCCTTACCAATAGTCAGTGACCCATTTGTAACAAATTTTAATAGACTTTTTTTTAAAAGCCTTATGAAAAGCCTGGTCATCAAACATGCAATAATAACAAAGCCATGTCCAATATTTTGGTGCAGAGTCAATGCCCAGCAAATGTTTGTAGGATGAAGAATGTACCTTGATCCTACGAGGATCAGTCTAAGAGGCAATTCTAACAGTGTTTAATGGGATTGCTTCTGGGCTTAATGCTGTTTAAATTTATGTATATATTTGAGAGCAGTAGCGTCATCATAGCTCATTGCAGCCTCAAACTCCTGGGCTCCAGCCATCCTCCTCCCTCAGCCTCCCAAGTAGCTGGGACTACAGGTGTATGTATGCCTAGCTAATTTGAAAAAAACTTTTTGTAGAGATTGGGTCTTGCTGTGTTGCTCAGACTGGTTGATCTTGAACTCCTGGCCTCAAGTGATCCTTTCACCTCGGCCTTCCAAAGGGCTAAGATTATAGGTATGAGCCTATACATATTTTATATAAAGAAAACAATGTATGCAAAATTCTTTCCCAGAGAATGTCCTCCTGTTTGCTTCTATAGTAAGGCGAGAGCAAAATGAGTTGGTTTCATTATAGCTTTAGCCAGAAAAAATTTGACTAAAGGCAATGAAGAAGCCCCCAGTGAAGTTTATTCAATTCTGGACTAAGCAAATGGTGATGGTGGTAATGCTGGTGAATCTCTTATACAGAAAGGATCTGAGAAAATTGCCAAAATTCCTTCTTTGGGATGGTATGAATCAGATCTCGATTGCAGGCAGGGACAAAAATTGATGGCTGTGAAGACCACCTGTATCTTCCTGAGACTATGTTTGTTCATTTCATTCCGTAAATCCCAGGCCTTTGGGGGAGCATCAGTGCCGGCCCCCTCTGTCGGCCGTGGAGGCAGAGCCTGCAGGTCGCTGCCCTCCACTCTGTGGTGGTGCTCATGCCTGGACGTCCACCCTCTCGGCCAGCCCACCACTCTCCATCTTCTCCTGCCCCTGAGATCTCAGAGGAAGGAGAGTTTCCTGTTGCCAGTGTGTTGCTGCTTAAAGATTTTCCAGGATTTAAGTGTAATCCCCAAGGTGGTGTTAAACACACAGCATTAAGTGCGACACTGGAGGGAGGCAGTGGGATTTAAGTTCCCTCTGAGACGAGCGCTTTTATTAAAGGAGCTCTCTTACCCGGGGAGAAAAAGAAGAGAGACAGTAAAGAACCAACTGTGGTTAAACAAGAGTTACTGTAACGGCTGCTTGCCAAGAACAGTTATAAAATTATCAGGAAATAATTTTGGGGACAAGGGGAACAGGTCAAATAATTAAAAGCTCAGGTTCGTGATGTCACATTTCATACGATCCTTTTGTGTCCCTTTTCTCTAGAACTCTTGGATTGAATTCTGTACATGACGTGTCATTTAAGGAACGTGGAGAAGCTAATGTATAGATGGAAACGTCCTGATACGCTGTTAGGCATTATAACAAGGAATGATATCTAGGGACTGAGGTGAGGTGGCAGAGTTACGGGCTGATGTGTGGACAGCGGTTCCTATTTCTTTGCATTAAGTTTCTAGATGGCTGGGGTGGATGGAGTGAGCCTATGTCATTCCAAATGATCCTGGAGCTGGTTTAAGAAAATAATATAAAGACAGACCAAAAAAAAAAAAAAGATTAAGATTCTTAGATATTGAAGGATGAGGAGTACCAAAAGAAGTGATGTAACTTCATCAACAAATCTGGGAAAAGCAGGACTAGTAGACACATTCCTTGAAATGGAAACAAAGTAAATTTCAGTCAAATGAGAGGTTAATGATAAACATTGAGTTCTTAATTCCAAGAAGTGAAAATAGAGCTGACTTTTTCAAAACGTAAATTCCAGAATGGCAAATTCATGAAAGCCAATGAAAGGACATATTGATGTTTGTGGAGATTATTCATAAACCTTGGAATTGATATCAGGGAGGATAGTCTTCCTCTTTTTGAACTAGGCTTTTATTGCCGTGGTTGTGGGCTTTTTTAAAAGTCAAGAATGGTTTTCTTGAGATGGATTTGAGGCAGCTTCTCCCATTCTCCTGACAAGACACCTGTCATATTAAAAGTTCCCTTCAAAGAAAAAAAAATAGAATGGTTTTCTGCTCACTTTGGCTGGCTGATGAACTCCTATTCATACTTCACAGCCCATTGTAGATTGCCTCTGTAAAACTATCTGATTCTCCCTATTTCCTGCATAGTTGCCCATCCTCCCTTTTCTCTGCTACCCTCTCATGCACAAACCGCTGTGATGGCATGCGTACTGCATCCTGAGTGTTTGCGTATCTCTCTCCTCTCTCCCTTGCTTGCCTGTGGGGCCCTATCTTCACTGACAACGAGTAGGTTCTAAAAAAGAAGCCCGGTGTTTATAACAGTTTTTAAACTAAAGGGCTAACATTCTTTTGAAATTCCATCTTTCCAGCCATTTTTGATCAAATACAGCACTTATATTTTCTGCTGAATGGAATCATTATCTAGAAAATTTGTTTTTATTCTGATTAGAAAAAAATAAGATCTCAAAGATTTATTTATTTAGAGTTTCTGCACAAGATTTCAAATGATCCCTCAGATTGTCGCCCTCTCCCCAGTGGCCTTTAAAAACCCTTTCAAAATGCACGCTGAATTATGTCACTCTCTTCTTCCAAACTTAGGAGCTCCCCATTATCAATGAAGCCCACTCCTCAGCAGGATGCTCAAGACCCTGCCTGCCACCCCCGACGACTCCCACCTGCCTCTCTTTCCTTATCTGCCACCATTCCCTCTGGTGTCGCTGTTCCGGGTGCGTCAGATCACTCAGAGGCCCTTTTCGCTCTTTCTCTCGCCTTCCTTTTTCCTTTATCATCTGCCTGGTCTTTCTTCCTCCACCTTCCCTCATGGCTAAGCACAAATGCCACCTCAACTGTCCCCCAAGTCCTGCCACCTTGGTGGTGATTGTATCTCTAGTTAGCATTTATTTTTTTAAGTGCCTTTTCTGTCTTCTCCCCAACTAGACTAAGTTCACTGAGCCTTTGAAAGGCCTAACGCAGTGCCTGGCACCAAGTTGACATACAGTGCATTGTCGCTGATTGATTGCCTCGGAAATATTTTCAAAGATGTGGTACTAAGAGTTCCAAATACTGGGAAGAAGAGTTTAAAAATGTTGGGTTGCAAACAGACTAAATATCTTCCTATTTCATTTCCCCTTAAGAGTGAAGGTGAAACGATGGAGATGTCTGTGTTTAAGGGATGTTTCCATACATTATTCTGAGAAAAAGGCACCTAGGAGCCCACTCAGGCATGAGAACTCAGCCATTCAGCCTTGTTTTCTTTGATTTTTCAGTTGTGTTGTCACAGTCAGGCACAAAATAATGCTAATTGGATGAGGCTTATCCAAGGACACCTTATTAAGAAACTGAAAAAGGATCTGGGAAGGTATAAAGGCAATGGGAGAGAAAAGGTATGATGTGTTTGTCAGAGGAGAGAGTTGAACCAGTCCTTAAGACCTGGTAAGAAAATACCAGGGCATTATTTTTCTTCCAAGGAGGCAGCGGCGTCTTGAATCTGCCTCCCACTGGCAATCTTCAAGTAGCTCGTTCAGTAGGGAGGTGTTCAGTGCTTCTCACGTGCCAGGCACCCTGCCAGGGGCTGGGGAAACCTACGCCACCTCTCCCTCCAGAGTGCTTCCTGTCTAGTGGAGGGGCCGACGTGTGAAGGTGTCACACAACAGAGTGAGTCCAGCGCCGTGACAGAGGCAGAGGGCAAAAGAGGCTGCGCTCACCCCTGGCTCAGTGAGTCTGAGGGGACTTCATACAGACACTTCATTTATGCCTTGGAGGATGCGTGGGTGTTCACTGAGTCCCCGTGGAAGGCATGCTTGGTGAAGAAAAGAGCTCACGCAAAGGCGTAGGAGAATTGAATCCACGAGATACAGGTTTCATGACTGCTGGCATCGGGCTGCCTCATTTTACAGAACACGAACCCTGTGACGCAGTCCCTGTCACTGGAGGTTGCTGGGTTGCAGCATGACTGTGGGGCTAAGTGTAGCTTACCCCTATGTCTTTCGAAGCAGTTGAGCTGCTTTGCTCCCCTTTATTTTGGAGGGGACATCTACTCCTAATCAAAGTTAGAACTTTCTTAGATGTTCCCACTCTTATTGACTGGCATTCTTGGAAGCATAAGTGGCTGACAGATTACTGAGTGATTCTCGGTGATTCGTTTGCTGGGATTCCTCTCTAATGCTCCCTGAGCAAACTCAGCCATTGGGTGGGTAGTGCCACAGGGGTAGTGAGGGAGAGGGCGCTGCAGCTGTGTGAGGTTGTCTGCCTGAGATTCATTCTGGCCCTGTTTAAGGAGGTTCTCCTAATTGCTTTACTTCCTTCCATGCTCTGTCTAGTTCACTAGCTCTGTAACCTTTGGGGAGATCCTGGGGCACTTTTGATGGGTGGCAGTGGCTGGGGACTTTGAATCTGCTGTTCAGCTGTGACTCTGGCAAACTGTAGATCCTTCGAATAGGGAGAGTTGGCATAGAGAATTAGAATTTTTCACTGGAGTAGTCCAAAGAGAATTGGGAAAGGGATACAAGAGAGAAAGATGGCTGGACTCTTAACATATTAGTGCATTGCCTCGTTGCTGTGTCTCCTTTTCTCTTTTCTCCCAAACGTCCTTTCCCTGGGTGCAGCAAATCAGTGCCTCAGCCAGTCAATTATGAAACGCCAAAAGGGTCTTTTGTTTTTTTCTCTTCACGTTTGGATAAAACATCTTTGTTTATGACTGTGTAACATCATTTCACATGGATCTAACAACAGTAATCTGGAATTAATTTTGATTCATGGCCACGTGCCCTAATAAATTTGCGGTGAATTTTCTTGATATTTTGAGAGAGCTGGCTCCTCGTTGGGCTGGGCATGTGCTCACTGGCTGCAGCTATGAATTCTATCCCGAGCACATCCCGTAAATCTGGCTTAATCTGTAAAATGAGTGGGGAGCCGGATTCTCAGACTAGCAGGGCTAGAAATAATAGGGCCCCTGCATGTGATCTTGCAATCTGGGCACCGTGAAACTCTAGGGGGAGCCATTCACACACCTTATGATGTAAATGGTGCCCACTAGGGTTAATTAAATCTCAATCTTCTCTTTCTCAGAGCCTAGGAGTTCTTGGGCCACCTTTGGAGTCACATCTTTTCTCACTTTTATTTTTCTCATCCTACTTCATCTATTCCTGAGGCCAATTGGGGGTTTTACATGTTTGTACTTGGCTGTGTGCCTGGCATAGCATTGTATGTGTCAGGGTAGGCCGGGTTATGCGGCAGTAACCAACCTCAGAATCCCAGAGGCCTATGCAACAAAGGTTTAATTCTTGCTCAGTTATCGTGTCCATTACTGGAGCTGTGGGTTCTGCTCCGAGTCATCCTCAGATCCAGGCTGAGGGAGACATGCATTATTCCTCACGGGGACAGGGTGAACCACACAGCTTTTTTTAAAGGCCTTTTTTGCATTTCATTGGTCAAAGAAGTTTATGTGATTATGGTAGCTTGAAAGAATTGCAAGTTAACATAACCTTTCCATATGCCCCGAAGAATGAGCCCCAGAACATCCATGAACGGCTCTAATGGCTGCCACAGGTGGAGCGGAGAGTAATAGTAGGAACATGGACTTTGAGCTCAGTCAGACAGAGGTTCAAATCCTGGTTCTGCTTCTTATTAGATGTTTAATAATTTGTAAGCAAGTTATGTAATCTCTCTGTGCCCCAGTTTCCTCGCCTGTATTAGAGAAATAATGCTAATATTTTCTTGTGCATGATGGTAATATAATGCCAGTTATGTAGTAGGAGACCCAACACATTTTTTAAATCTTGTGTTCCTCTGCCCTACTCCTAAACCAGTATGCCCCCACAGCGCCTGTACTTTGTAGCAGTCTGTTGAATAAGGGGAGAAACTGTCCCTGTCTCCCAGCCAGCAAACAAGAAAGCCCTGGTGACATTTGCCAAGGCTCATGAAAATAGCTATTAGGAAGGCAAACTGTTCTTAGAAAAATATTAATTGGACTTTAAGCTCATTAGGAATTAAAAACAGCAACAATATTTTCACCTCTAGCATAAGGGAAAAAAAAATCCTTGAGAGCCACATAGCTCCCCCCTGAAACACATAGCTGCTGACCCTCTGTAAATGCCCAGAGGACCCTCTTTGCCTGGCTACAGAAGTTCAGGATAACACAGCAGATGCGAGTGACTTCAGGATACCTTTCATGCTTGGCAGGCGTCCCCATTTTATTTATGATATCAAAGCTGCAATGCTGCGTTCTCTTCTGCCGAAGACATAAAAGAGATTCAGAAGTCATCCAAATCATCTTGTAATTAATGTTACCACGCACGCCCAGGACATTAAAATGTTAACAGTGTTAGAATCGTGTGCTTTGGAATACCGAGTGAGGGCTTTATTAGAGAGAAATGCTCAGCAGATGTCATCCACCCTAATTGAGGACATCAGGGTGCCTGCTGCTTGTTCTTATCAGTGGTGCAGAGTGTTTTTTTTTTTTTAATTTATTCATTTTCTTTACTGCTAGAATCTGCTCTCATTATTAGACTATCTTGTCACTCATTTGCATTTCAAGTGCTGGGACTGGGGGGCGGGGGGAGGTAGCAGCTATCTGCCTTAGAAGAACACTTCAAGGGTTACTCTATCAAATAGCAGCACAGTAGCACAGTGAATCTGACATCTGGGTTATCTTATTCCCAGATGCTCTGTGGTGTCATTAGCAGGATTAATCTTAGCTTTAATTTCATAATGATTCTTATTCTAATATATGTGAATGAACACAAAGTCTCTTGACTCATTATCACCAATTTACCCAAGATATGTAATCAGGCTCTTACATTCACCAACATTTATTTTTGCTAATACATCTAAAATTGTAGATTAAGCAAATACAGTTAGTTCCAGCTGAGTGAATGCCTACCGAGGTAGCACTGTAGTATTTATGTTTTAATTAAAGTACATTACTGACGTTGTTTTTAAATATGTACTGACCAAAAATGTGTTCACGGGGAATAGTAAAGTCGTTGTTCGAGCAGCGTCCAGCTGTAAAATTAGTCACAACAGCATTACATTAGAAGCCATTACCTACTTCCTTTGCAAATTGTTGAAATTCCCTCTGCTAATTATGTTTTTAACCTTTATAAACAAGATGGAGATACATAGCTTCAATTCCAAACAACTGTGCTTCCCTAAGGAAACAGAAAGGCAGGTCCTTAATGGTGAGTATAATTGTGATAAGCCTTGTTGTTTTCATTCCCATTCAAGGTTAACGGGTCACATCAAATATTGTCACGTTTAGTTTATGATCCAGAGTAGGCAACACACCATTTCCCCTCTCGCTGGACACTAAGTTTAGTATATATGAGTGGGGAGGGGTGCAGGGAAGCCATGGACAAGCAATAGCAAATTCCAAATTCAAGCTCTTTACTTACTTCAACAGTGGACTAACTTTTTTCATTTACCAGATGTTGTCGCCCAGCAGCATGTAGTGCTTTATTATTGATGGATAAAATGTTCAAACATTTAAAGAAATGAAAGTCAGCTTTGCATTTTTAATTAATTAATTAAAAGTACTGTAAATGCCAGCTTGTTAATTGCTTTGCACCTGCAAGCCAACACAGGTTTTGTGCACTCTTTCTTTGAATATTAAATTTTTTCTCGTATGTCTTTATAATGCTTGGGAAGTCTCTCCAGCAAACATATTAGTAAAGAGTAAATATTGAATCTTAGACAAAACTCATGGCTTCATCTTTCACTGTACCCAGAATAGGATTTAAAGGAGGATTTAGATTTCCAAGGCTTCTAATTAAGTAGTGATAATCAGGCTTTCTGCTGAGGGTCACTTCCTGGGAGTAATTTGAGTTATTAAAATGCATGTTTTTGTTTGTTCTGCTTTGCGAGCTAAAACTGATCCCTTTTAATATAGCAGCAAATATGCAAATTGGTGTTTCATTATATTGTGCAATTTATGGCAATCTTCTCTAATTTACTGAAAGGTCAGGAGCCTGACCTTGCCATTCAAATTTTTTTTTCTGGTAAAGCTAAACTAATTATGTGGATTTTTTTTTTAAATTTATGAAACTCTGAAAGTGTGCAGCATGGTAAAGTATGTGACAAATTTAACTTTCATTTAGCTCTCATATTCATAAGATGGCCTTCGGTTTTGTTTGGACTCCAGTAGTGAAGAGTAGGTGATTTCAACTGTGATTTAGGAATCAGTCGGTTTTAAGTACTGCACAGAAAAATGACAGAAGGTAAAAAAAATTCTTTTCCCTCAGAAAAATATAGTAGCTGCAATAGCCAAGTGTTACTGAAATAATTAGCATGTAGGGTTTTCAACTTTGACCAGGAGAATTTCTATTTCAAATATTTTTTAAAATCACTGGTAGCGCAAGTAAGTACCAGTGAACAGTTTACTTTAAATTTTAGGCAGTGGTTCTCACACTCTAGCCTGCTGAGAATTAACTGAATTTCTTGCTAAAAATGAAATTCTAGGGTCTCTACCCATTGAAATTCTGATTTGGTAGGTCTGAGGTTGGCTTCCGGTAATCTGCATTTTTATTCATGTAGTCCATTCTCTATACTTTGAGAAGTATCCTTAGCCATTTGACTCTCTTCTATCTAATACGCTCATTTGCCTAGTTATACATCAAAAATATGGTTGACAATTTTTAATGAATAAAGGAATAAATAAACATCTACTATATGCCATGAATAATCTCTGCCCTTAAGGAGCTTGCTAGAAAAACATGTGTATAAATGATTATAGGACAGCATTGAAAGTACTATCAGCTAAGTTATGGACAAAGTGCCGTGGGAACACAGAGGATACAGAGATGAATTCTAATTGGGAAACATTTAGTAAAGGAGATGATATTTAAACTAGACTTGGAAGAATGAGAGGTTTTTTGTCAGACAGAGAAGGTAGGGAAAAGACGTTAATGGCCAGGGAGGAGCTTGAACAAGGTTGAGAAATGAGAACATGCGTGGTGTGAGCAGCCTAGGGTGACCACGTTACAGAGTGGATTGGTACTAGGAGTAAAGCCAGAAAAACATGCTGAGGTCAGATTTTGCAGGACCTGGTATATGTCAGCACCGCGCGGTAGGAATTTTATTTGGTGGGTGGTGGTATGTCAATGTAAATTTTATTGTGAGGGATTGACCTGCTTAAGCATGTGTCTGTCAACAATTTGGAGGGACAAAGTTTAAAGGCGAAAAGATGCATTGGGAGGCTACTCACGGTGCACCGAAAGGTACCAAAGTCCTGAACTAAGATGACGGGAATGGAGATGGTGGGTTGGATTCAAGAGATAAAGACAACTTGGCAATAAGTTGGATTGGCGGTGAGGGGAGGGGAGGAGTGAGGGAAAGGAAATTTGATGCCAAAGTTTCCAGTTGAGTAATTGAGTAGATAGTGACGTCATTAACCAAGATAGGAAATATAAAAAGAGAAACATAATTAGTGAAAATAAAGGTTTTTTCCAAAAAGCTTGCCACTTGTCCTGTGTTTGAGGACCCGCAGCATCAGCAGCTCCAGGAAGCTTATAAGAAATGCAGACTCTCAGCCCTCCCTCCCAGCCCTACCGAGTCAGAATCTGTGTTTTCCACTATCCCCAGGTGATTTGCATGTACATGAAAATCTGAGAAGCACTGGTGCACAGCATACCAACTGTGTTGTTGGAACTCTAGTCTTTTGACGGGCTCTATGACAAAGAGTATTTTGTGGTCATGTGTTTGGGAAAAACGTCATATGATAACTCCTGTTGCAGATTCAAAAGTATAATTCACGTTAGTTTGTTAAAGGCTCTGAGAAGTTCTGTGGTAAGAAAACCTGTCTAGTTTTGCTTTAACCAACATGTCCAAAATGTGTTTTGTCATAGTGCAGTGGATTTATTTTGTCCCTCCCAAAAGGTATATTCAAGTTCTAACCCCCAAAACCTGTGAACATGAGCTGATTTGGAAATAGGTGTTTGCAGATACAATCAAGTTAAGGTGAAGCCATGTTGGATTAGGATGGGCTCTAAATGCAATGAATAGTGTATTTATAAGAGAAAGAAGAGGGAGATTTAGAGACAGACACACAGAGAGAAGAAGGCCATGTGACATGAGGCAGAGGTTGGAGTGATGCTGCTACAAGCCCAGGAACACCCAGGGTTACTGGTAACAACTAGAAGCTAGGAGAGGCAAGAAAGGATTCTCCCGTATAGCCATCAGAGGAAACATTATCTTTCTGACACCTTGTTTTTGGACACCTGGCTGCCAGAACTGTGAAAGAATAAATTTCTGTTGTTTTAAGCTGCCAGTTTGTTATGGCAACCCTAGAAGGCTAATACACACAGGAATCTTTAAAATAAACAAGTAAACAAGTGAACAAAAATCAAACGATACCAATTAACATTCTGAGAATCATTAGGTTAGAAAATGGTCATTTGGAATATATTTGGAGTGATACACCAGTGTTATACGCAGGCGGACGTGTCAAACAGGCTTTGGAAATTCGGAATAAATTTTAGAAGAGAGGATCAGGAAAGAGGAGAAACATTTGGGAGTAAAGTATACAGTGCATAGTTTAAACCTTGAGAATGAATGGAGTTGACCAGGGGAGAATTTAAAGAAACAAGAGGAAAAAACTCGGGGGGAATATCTGTATTTGAGGAAAGACTGAAAGAGAGCAAGAGAATGAGAATTTAGGAGACTTAGAGAAAAGAGGGAAAAATGCTTTTGATTTAGCAATTAGGAAGTCGGTGGTGATCTTGGAGAGAGCAGTTTGAGAGACTGGGTGAGGGAGCAGAAGCAAGTGTGCAACGGGTCAGGGAGCGAATGAGGGGCTTTCAGTTAAAAAAGGCAAAGCGAAATCATCTTCAGCCACCAGTCTTCCTCGAAACTTACTTGAAACAATGTAGATAAGAAAAAAATAAAGAAGAAAACTTCATCTTTGATGAAATACAGACACGTCACTGTGAATAATATCTGGCCAGTTCAGAGAATTTGAGACTAAAACTGAGAACTAGACACTAAAAACCCTGAAACCGCCTCAGATTTCAGCAGTTGGATTCCTTTAGAAGTACACCTTACAGTTCTTTAAGTCCGAAGGATCCTTTGTCCAGGTTCCTGGGCTCTAGAGGGATGTGGGCCAGAGAAGTGGGCGTGTCCCTATGCAGACCCAGTTGTGGACCACAGGACAGCAGGGAGGTGGAGCCGAGGGAACCACGCAGAGGCGCCACCTTCATTGTCTGCAGGGCAGCCCAGCCTCCTGGCTCCAGCGGGGAGGCTGCCCGAGAGGAAGCAGTGTTCGCCAGATCCCAGCACGTACTGCACACAGCACAAATACACACTCTGGGAAAAAGGTGCACTCAGCACTGAGGGTAAATCTGGTGAGAAGGTTTTTGAAATAACACACCCAATTGGAAGCTCTAGGCTACCCCTCTTCACAATAGCCTTCTAGTAAATGTTGGCCTCAGATAGAATTGCCCTGAGAAATGAAAAACCACCAGAAAAAAAAACAAATAAGGGACATATGCATACGAATGAAAGAGGAAAGGATAAGCAAAAGGCAGATGACACACGTAAATTATTCCATGAATTTAAGGAACACTGCAAAGAATTCTAAAGAGTTTACAGGCAGTGTGATCTCTTTGGGGAAAAAAGAGCTTAAAAAAGAGATAAAATTAAAAAGGAGATGATAAGACAATAGAAGAAAATTAAAAACAAATTGGTAGAGCTCAGTAAAGAAATGAAAGAAATGGGGAAACATAAAACCAATGCAGAAACAAAAGCCTCATCACTGCCCACCCCCAAAATAATAAACATAATTGAAAACAAGGTCAGAGATATGACCTTGGGTCAAGGTTAGGAAATCACCCAAAATAAAATAAGAAAGAAGAAATAAAAATGAATAGTTTCATTGTTTTAGGTCTTACAGTTAGGTCTTTGATCCATTTTGAAGTGATTTTTATATATGGTATTAAGTATGTGGATATCTAGTTTGTCTGGCACCATTTGTTAAAAAAGACTGTCCTTTCCCCATTGATGTTCTTGGTACTTTTGTCAAAAGTCATTGGACCATATATGTGAGAGTTTATTTCTGGCCTCTCTGTTTTAGTTCTATTTTATTTAATTGGTCTACATGCCAGTACCACACTGTTTTGATTACAATAGCTTTGTCGTAAGTTTTGAAATCCAGAAGTGTGAGTCCCCCAGCTGTGTTATTTTTTTTCAAGATTGTTTTGGATATTCAGGGTCCTTTGAGATTCTATATGAATTTTAGGATGAGCTTTTCTATTTCTGCCAAGAAGGTCATTGCAATTTTGATAGGGATTGTATTAAATCTGTAGATCACTTTAAGTAGTATGGACATCTTAATAATAAGTCTTCCCGACAATGAACATAAAATGTATTTTCATTTATGTATGTCTTTAATTTCTTTCAGCAATGTTTTGGAATATTCATTGTACAAGTTTTTTACCTCTTTGGTTAGGTTTATTCCTAAGTATTTTATTCTTTTTGATGGTATTGTAAATGGAAGTGTTTTTGTAAATTCTTTTTCAGATTATTCATTGAGTGGATAGAAATGCAAATGATTATGTGATAACATTATATCCTGCTGTTTTGCTGAATTCACTTCTTAGATCTAACAGTTTTTTTGGTGGACTCTTTAGGGTTTTTCTATATATAAAATCATAAAGTCTCCAAACAGAGATAATTTTACTTCTTTCTTTCCAATTTGGATGTCTTTTATTTCTTCTTGCCCAATTGCTCTGGCTAGCACCTCCAGTACGTGTTGAATAGAAGGAGTGAAAGCAGGCATCCTTGCCTTGTTCTTGATAAAACTCTTAGAAGAAAACAAAGCTTCAACATTGGATTTGGCAGTGATTTCTTGAATATGACACCAAAGGCACAGGTAACAAAAGAAATAGCCAAATTGGATTTTATGAAAATTTAAAACTTTTATGCATCAAAAGACACTATCAACAAAGTAAAAACACAACTCATAGAATGGGAGAAAATATTTGCAAATCATACATCTGATGAGGCATTAATATTCAGAATATACAGAGAACTGCTAAAACTCAGTGACAACAAAAAATAAACACTGGATTCAAACGTGGACAAAATACTTGAATAGACATATCTCCAGAGAAGGTATATGAATGATAAATAAGCACATAAAAAGATGCTCAGCATTGCTAATAATTAGGGAAAAGTAAATCAAAACTACAATGTGCTACCACCTTAAACCAGTTAGGATGGTGCTGTGAAAAAACAGAAAACAAGTGTTGATGAAGATGTGGAGAAACTGGAAAACTTATGTACTATTGGTGGAAATGTAAAATGGTACAGCTCTCTTAGAAAATTATATACAATGGGATATTATTGAGCCTTAAAAAGGAAGGAAACTCTGACACATGCCAAAATGTGGATGAACCTTAAAGACATTATGCTAAGCGAAGTAAGCTAGATGCAAGAGAACAGATTTTGTATATGAGGTGGTTGCCAGGGGTTAGGATTGGGGGGAATGATGAGTTATTGTTTAATGGGTATAGAGTTTTAGTTTTACAAGATGAAGAGTTATGGAAATGGATGGTGGTGATGGTCACACAACAAAATGAATGGGCTTAATACTACTGAACCATACACTTAAAAACGGTTAAGATGGTAAATTTTATGGTATGTGTATTTTGTCACAATGAAAAACATGAAAAAAAAGAGTAAAGAAAAGTTGACAGATAAGGGTGACAGATAGGAACATCTAACATGTATACAATTGATGTTTATGAAGAATAGAATAGAACCAATGAAACCATAAAATATTTACAGATAATAGTGGAAATTGTCTATGAAGCAAGAGCACACTGTGTCCCAGAAAAAGTCCATGATGATCAAACCTCATTAAGGCATAGTTTGATGACTTATTGAGTGTCATTAGTAAAGATAGAAACCCTCGGCCCCCAGGTAGGAAAAACACAGCAGAGAAAGTTCCTACTTGTGGAAACAAGGTAAAGAGTGAAGACAAAGTCAATTCATGGGCTTCTGTTTATTGAAGATGCCTTGTTGGTAGAGTCTGGATTTTCACAACTCCTCCCTGGCCAGTGGAGCATGCAAGGAACCAAAGGCAGAGAGAGGGGAGGAACTGGACTATTCCCACCCTGAGGAAAGAAAGAATTCAGAAAAACTGCTATTCTTTCAACAAAGAAATTTCCTTTGGAGAAAGAATTGATTGTAGATTTTGAAACCACTTATATGATATTTTCCGCTCCTGGGGGTCGGTCAAGAAGGCTGCTTTTCTAAGACTTTGAAAACTTGTGAGTGAACTGCTTGACATTCCTTCCTGATATCCTTAACAGATGCAAATATTTACAGAACCAGGATGATGCTAATCCATAAATAGCATCAACACTAAATACATTACATGTATTCAGAATCAATGTTTGATTGTGATTAATGTTGATTTTGTTAATCTTTAGGAAATAGGTGATTTAAATTTCAGATTAGTGAGTTTAATAAGAAAATAAATTCACCCTCCTAAGTCTTTGAGTTCTAGTTTTTAACTTGAAGATTTCTGCTTCTTTACTCTAAGTGTTTTGAATACCTTGTAGAATTGTCAATAGTTAATACCTTAAAATACATTTCTTCCAATAAGAGATATAAAGCCCGAGTCCCCCTTTAACTGTCTCTTATTGAAGTGTTTCCAGTTCCTCCCAGAAGCCTTGCCTTGATGGTGTATTCTATTAATTAGTACGAGGGGAGCTGGCATCTGGACCAATGCCAGCAGTGTAATGAATTCTTTCATCCCTTTTCAGTCTTCCTTTAGATATTAAGTTATTCTTTTGCAATGTCTTTATCCTTTCAGGATTTCCCTTAACAATTCTTACAACCAGATTTTTCGTGGCATGAAAATACTGATGGCATAAGTTGCTGAAGGAAGGACATGACCAAAGGTCATGCTAGTTGAGTTCCTATTAAGAGCTACACGGACAGAAAGAGAGATACCTGGAATTCTGTGCAATACAACCTGAGTGGTATCTACCCTCAAAGTTATTTTAATCTATTAGGCCTCAGCCTCACAATCCCCCTTAGGACGATGACCTCCAAGCGGTACTACTGCTCTGCAGAGGTGAAGATGTTTCCGAGTCATTCTCTTTAAGCTGATGACTTTGGGTTTAACTTGCTGGAAGAATCTTTGACTGCAAATTTTAAAGGAGAAGCCCATCTACCAAGGGACAGACCTTAAGTTCATCCCTTAGTAGCCCTTTCCCTAGGAAGTCAATTTCCCCTGCTCAGTGGGCAACCATCTGATCCTAATTTGGGCCTTTTAGAAGAACTCGATACTAGAGGGCACTGTATGTGTGTGCATGTTTGCAGCTCAATCCACTAAAAAATTCAACTCATGTCCAAGGATTGGCACCCAAGGCCTAATCCCCTGGAAAATGTGACTTTATTTTTTTGTGTGGCTGGTTTTCTATTCTCTTGAGCATAGCTAAGCTACAGTTTGTCTTGGCTGCTAGGAATCTACATACTATCTGGGGGTGCAGAACCTAGTAAGAGTTGAGGCAGCTCTCAGGCTTCCTTTGGACTGTGTCAGCCCACTCAAATGTTTCCTTGGCTAGCAATGCAAAAAGGCTAAGAAAGCCGCTCCATAGGAAGTTTACTAGCAAGAAAAGGAAATAATCCCTTAGGGCTCACATGTGTGGGGACCCCACTATACCACAGGCCTTGTACTAGAAGAGGAAAAACTGGGGGCCCTTCTCATCATCTCATTAAATGGCACCACCATCCACCAAGCCAGAAAATTGAGTTCATGCCTGATTCCTCTCTTGCCTTCATCTTCACATCTAACTTACCCGCAAGTCCTTTTGATTCTACTTCAAAAATGTATGTTGACTATGTCCTCTTCTCCCCAGCTCACTTCTGCTCTCCACTGACAGGCTCTCGTTAGCTCTTGTGGGGACTATTACAGCAATTTCCAGTCTCCCTGCATCCACCCATTTCCTCCTCCAGTTCAATCTCTGCATGGTAGCCAGTGCAATATAAAACAAATGAGGTCATGGCAATCTCCTGTTTAAGTCTCTAGCAGCTTCCAATTCCCCTCAGAATAAAATAAAAATTCCTTACCGTGACCTTCAATGCCTTCTGTAGTACAGCCCCTGCTTATCTTGCTCTCAGCTCACTCAGCCACACAGGGTTCCTTTTGATGATATGAACACACCAAGTCCTATCACTCCCCAAGGACTTTCCACGTGCTATTTCCATCTCCTGAAAATGTCCTTTCCCCAACTCTGCATGAAGGATCCCTTCTCACTTTTTAGGGCTCAAATTAATTAGCACCTGCTTAGAGAAGTTTTCCCTCCCTATTCTCTCTAAAGTAATTTTTAATATATCCTACCCTCTTCATTCTCTATTCAGCCCCTTGTTTCTTTCTTTCTTACATCTTAAAAATATTTATAATTATTTTAGTTTGCTTATTTACTTTTTTGCTGTCTAGAGAAACCTCTCAAGTACTTCAAGAACAAGTACCCAGGCTGTCTTGTTCTGTTCACTAACGTATACTCAGGATTTTGCATACTGCCCAACAAATAATGTACACATGCAACAGATATTTGTTTGAATGAATGAACAAATGAATCTATTCTTGCAGACCACGCATGAATGTAGAACACTTGGCTGTTGCACATGCACAAATTATGCTCCCTTTTCATTTCAGATTTTTAGAGAAAGATACCATATCTGGGGATATTTCATGTTCAGAATCCTTTGAACTGTAATTTGTCAAATAAATATGAACAGGTTTCAAAAAGTTCAAGTCTGTTATGTACTATGTAACTGCAAAAGCATAGTCTGGAAAGTGACTCAGTGTCCCATAAGTTTTCATTGCTCATGGAAATTCAGAACAATCTAACCACCGCTCAATTCAACCACAGACTTCAGCAAGGCCCTGATCACTTCTAGGAACACAGAGTTGTTTATATCAGCTATCACGATTTAGTAAATAAACATGAAATGGATATTAATGAGGATTTTATAAGCAACATCCATCAATTGAAAACATGACCTACCTGTGGTTTATGGCTAAGGAAACAATAAGGTATAACTATTTCAAACATCTCTTCCATTGGGAGAGACTATTGTGGGAGAAGAGTAAGAGGGGAAAATTTGAATCAGGTTATGGAAATATGTTTTTAAAACGTGATTTTGGAAAAGTACACTTGCCTTTAGGTATATTTGAAAGAATAGGTTTTTCTTGTCTTCTATACATCTTTCTTTCTACTACTCTATGTTATTCTCGGTAGGAAAGGCCCAGATCAGGTGGTGCAAAACCAGGATTGCACTGGGACAGTGAAGGAAGGTGGAAAGAAGGAAGAAAAGGAAAAATAAGGAAGAAGGAATTCTTAGGTATCCACCCAAGACTTCTGGGCATCCATCCAAGGCCGACTGTATGAACTGAAATGTGACCCTTTCCAACCAATAAAGAAATGTTCTGTCCATCTTTGAGATTCTAGGGGAGCTTGAGTCATCTTATAGTGGAATATGCCTACATTGCATGCCTTCCTAAATTTTTTTTTGGTTGCAATTGGAGTAAGATGTTGAATTTATGTAGGAGTCTTATCTAGAATCTCATTAGCAGGAAGTCTACCTCTGTCTAAGACATTTTTTGAACTGAGTTTTGGAAACTGGAGGCCTTGGCTGTTTTCTCCAGGGTCATTGGGGCCCTCTTCTCACACCAGGTGTATAGGTGACACCATTTTATCTTTCTACTTTCTATCCTCTTAAAGTTCATTTAAGGTCTTTTTTATGTTTGGTGGAAAAATACGAAGATTCCGGCAGGATGCACTTAAACATAATGTAGCTAATAAGTCTACTATTCAATTGTAGCTGGTAATGCAAAATTTGTAGATGGTAACACAGCTGGTACAATTAGCATTTAATCATTTTTTTAAAATCATGGTGGTACTGCATTTACTGTCTGCCTGCTTTGAAGATGTCAGTGGTCTCCTTCACTCATTTAGAATTTTATGTGTTGGTGACTTTGGCTTTAGAATTCCAAGGTTTTGAGGCCATGAATGCTTAGAGAAAATTATTTGCATTTCTTCAGACCATAGATGATTCCTATTTTTTTTGGTCCTGAACCACTTTGTACAGGTCAAGCGTAAGGGCTTTGAGACTGTCTGAGCTTTCAGACCGGATCTACTAGCTGCGTCACCGTGGACAAATCATTAGCCTCACTGTGCCTCCACTTCTTTTTCTGTCGACTGGAAATAATAATACCTGGCCACTATCTCCTGGAGGTGGTTGCGACATCAGATGAGAGGTGTGTGAAAGTGGTGGAAAACCCCTGAACTGTTAAATGAAGTACAGTTGCATCATGATAGTTGTCATCATCATCTTCGTCATCATCTATGTTAACCCAATGTGGAAACTCAGATAAATCAAGGGTGATTATTTATCAGACTTATCCTTGTTTTGCAAAATTTCCCACTATTAGCTTTCTTTAAGTGGTGAGAATCCCCAGGACTTTTAAATCTGAACTTCATTCACAAGAAACTTTTGAGAATACAATTGTTGTATAAAGGAAGATACTTCTATAAGGAAACATAAAGTGATTCTTCATTTGTGGGTGACAACTGTCATATGCATGGCCTAATTTTATCCTTTTGGGAAAGGTAGGATGGGGGATATTAAGCCACTTTGATGAAAGAGAATGCTTAGGCTTAAGGAAGCTAACTAAAAACATTGAGGTATCCTAACAAGTTCGAGGTGGGACACAATGCTCTATATCATGGATATCCAAATAAAATGCAGTGATCTGTGAACAGGAAGGAAGGGGCTGAGTTTAAGGAGTCTCTGTTGAAGGGAACTCAGGCTGGCAGATAAGAACAGGAACTTAAAGCCACCTTAGAGAGGCAAGGAGAAGAAGGAGCGGTGAGGGGGTACTTAAAGCCATCTCTTTTTGAGATCTGGACTCCCCACATAAATGCTACTTTTTTATAATGCTTTCTTTTTTCTGATTACCAGATTATCTTTTAAATTAGTTCAGATATGCAGGCCTTAACATAGTGCTGGCTGAAGAAAATGAATTATTTTGCTCAAATTTTAGGCATTATCTTAAAAAAGATTGGTGGGTCACTTATGGGTGGGCAGCTTAGCTCCTGAATTTGTTGACTTCTCTAAATGAATCAAGATCAAACTCAATTCATGTGAGAAAGAGAAAGGGTCAGTTGTTTCTTTGAGCAGCCCAAGAAACAGGACATACAGTGATGCTGACCATGTGTTACACTTCCTGAAGCCCACTGTTGGAGACTCTCTTCCTCCCATTTCAACTCTGGTCCAACTCTGCCTTCTTGGGGCCATTCAGCTTATTGAAACAGAGGCCACCAATGGGCACATCATGGCTTTTTGCAAATCAGGAAAAGTCAACCATTCTAGGTCAACTGAGCTCACAGGTCCATGGAGTGACAAGAATAAGGTACCCTTGTGTAACAAAAGAGACACCTCTTCAACTAAGTAGTAGCATACTTGCCAAGGCTATATTTCATCTCTTACTCACTCCTTCAGCCAGAGCCCTTTATGCAGTTCACAAACTGTACATGTCAGTTTTAGATGGAATAACTTCGCCTTCCTCTGCTAGCAATGGTGAGAAGCAGAACCCCTTTATTTCCCTCTTTGGCTAAGGATATTCCTCTTTCTTCTTCACTTTTTAGGGAGAATGGGAGGTGGTGTTTACATTTCCTTTGATTTTACTTACACCTTGAATGTCTGTATCCTCTGTGTAAAGGCCCATACATTTAGAGAAAAAGAGAAATTGCTCCAAGTTTCTTCTTTTATGAGACTAACCCAGAGGAAGATATGGCCCCTGACTTGTTTTGGGAAACCAAATTAGTGAATATGAAGAATAAGTTTCCTGGTTAATGTGGGGCCTGAAAGGAGGAAGACGTGTCCCGGTGCTGATGTGAAAATGGCTCCACCTGCTGGTCGGGGCAGGCATGAGTGGTGCATCTTTTGTCAAGATTCAGATTTCTAGTGTTTATGGGCAAACACTTTTCATAAACTTAGTGTTTATGGTGCAATACTGGGGGATGGTGATAGCTGCTAGACGCAGCTACCCTTTACTTTGTGTCATATGTTATGCTCTGCACTCGTATATGTTACCATATGACAGCTCAAGATCACATAGCCGGTATCTGGCAAAGCCACTACACTGTAAACATCAAGAATTAAAATCTTTTTTTTTTTTTACCAGAACCTAGACTTGTGCCTGGTTATATAGTAGATGCTTAATGGATATTCACTGAGTAAGGAAGCTGGGACTGTAATGCAGGTCTACCTGACATATTGACAGCTAACACCAGCATGGCCTGGCCGTTGGGCCAGGCTGTGGGCTTTACACATATTAACGATGCCATTATCACCATTGTTCAGATGAAAAACTGAAACAGAGAAGTTAAGTAACTTGATCAGGGTCAAGAAGTGGTGGAACTAGGACTTAACCAAGGTAATATGGCTGGAAAAACTGTGCTTTTAATTTATAGTCCAGTCATCTGCATATAAATTTGCTTTATAGTCTCAGAATTTGATGTATATAAGAATTATTGTACCAGGTTGTACACGTAAAACAAATGTACACTTATTTTATGGGAAAGTTAATGGACTTTTAAGGATAAATTTAGCCTTACAAGTTAACATTAGAATTTAACCCCGGATGAGGTTAAAACTCCCATATTATGAATATGAAACTGCATTATGTCATTTAATTCCCACAACGCTATGAATTGGATATTTGTATCATTTAGGACTCTTGATTGTAAGCAATGAAAACACACTGGGACTAGTTTAAACCAATGGAGCTACTTTTTTTCCCCTGAAAATATACAAATCAAGTTTATTGAGATATAATTTACTTACAGTAACATTCACCATTTGTGGTGTACAGGTCTGTGTTTTAACAAACTCATATAGTCTTGTCAGCCCCATGACAATCAAGATACAGAGCCTTTCTGTCACCCCAGGAGTTCTGTTGCACCCCTTTGTAGCTAGCCATTCTCCCTACCCCTAGCCATTGGCAACTACTGATCTGTTTTCTGTCCCATAGTTTTGCCTTTTCCAAAATGTCATGTTAATGGTTCATATGGAACATAGCTATTGGAATCTGGCTTTTACTCAGATTCATTCATTCTTTTTAATCGCTAAGTAACATTCCAGTATGAATGTACCACAATTTGTTTATCCATTTACTAGCTGAAGGACACCTGGGTTGTTTCCAGTTTTTGATGATTATGAATAAAACCACTATAAATATGTTTACAAGTTTTGAGGGCATGTATATTTTCATGTTTCTTGAGTAAAAATGTCTAGGAGTGGGATTGTTGGGTTATGTGTTAAATGTACATTTAATTTTATAATAAATTGCCAAGCTGTTTTCTGGAAGGGGTATATTATTTGCATTCCTTTCAGCCATGTATGTGAGTCCCAATTGTTCTCGCTTCTCTCCAGCCATCAGTAAGCATCTCTTCGTGGGTTTATTGCCATTTATATACCTTTTTTGGTGATATTTTTGTTCAAATCTTTGCTCATTTTTTTATTGGGTTCTTTGCCATCTTATTGGGTTTTGAGAGTTTATGTGTTCTAAGTCTTTTGTCAGATATGTGTTTTTCAAATATTTTCTATCCATTTGTGAGTTGCTTTTTTATTTTTTAACAATGTCTTTCAAAAAAATAGAAGTTTTAAATTTTGATAAAGTCCAATTTATCAATTTTTTTCTTTTATGGATTGTGCTTTTTATGTCATAGCTAAGAGATCTTTGTCTAACCTAAACTCATGGAGATTTTCTTTTATGATTTCTTTTAGAAGTTTTAGAGTTTTTGGTTTTTCAATTTAGTTCTATGATTCATTTTGAGTTAATATTTGTATATGTTGTAAAATATGAGTTAAGGGTCAATTTTTTAAAAATTGATTTCCAATTATTCTAGCACCACACCATTTGTTGAAAAGACCACCCTTCCTCTATTAAATTGCCTGTGCACCACTGTGAAAAATCAATGGACCATATATGTTTATTTCTGGACATTCTATTCTATTCTATTCTGTAGTCCAAGCATTTTTTTATTTTTTTGAAACAGAATCTCGCTCTGTTGCCTAGGCTAGAGTGCCGTGGCATCAGCCTAGCTCACAGCAACCTCAAATTCCTGGGCTCAAGCAATCCTTCTGCCTCAGCCTCCCAAGTAGCTGGAACTATAGGCATGCACCACCATGCCCAGCTAATTTTTTCTATTTTTAGTTGTTTGGCTAATTTCTTTCTATTTATAGTAGAGATGGGGGTCTCGCTCTTGCTCAGGCTGGTCCTCCCGGAGTGCTAGGATTACAGGCGTGAGCCACCGCGCCCGGCCACTAAGCACTTT